>JAOTON010001767.1:0-64561 GCA_034440635.1 Lepas anatifera | reverse complement strand
TGCTCGAACTCTTCAGCCCCTACCCCTGTGCTGATGTCCTGGATCCGCTTATGCTTGAGCTCCTTAGCCCCACCTCTGTACTGATGTCCTTTATCCGCCTATACTCGAACCCCTTAGCCCCACCCCCCGTACTGATGCCCTGGATCCGCCTCTGCTCGAGCTCCTTAGCCCCAGACGCATACTGATGTCCTGGATCCGCCTATGCTCCAGCTCTTCAGCCCCACCCCCGTACAGATGTCCTGGATCTGCCTATGCTCGAACTTCTTAGCCCCACCTCCGTACTGATGTCCTGGATCCGCCGATGCTCGAACTCCTTAGCCCCTACCTCCCTACTGATGTCCTGGATCCGGCTATGCTCGAGCTCCTTACCCCACCTTCTTACTGATGTCCTGGATCCGCCTATGCTCGAACTCCGTAGCCCCTACCCCCCCTTCCACTGATGTCCTGGATCCGCCTATGCTCGAGCTCCTTACCCCACCCCCTTACTGATGTCCTGGATCCGCCTATGCTCGAACTTCGTAGCCCCCACCTCTGTACTGCCCTGGATCCACCTATGCTCGAACTACTTAGCCCCACCCCCTACTGATGCCCTGGATCCGACTATGCTCGAGCTCCCGAGCCCCACCCCCGTACTGATCAGCTGAATCCGTTTATGCTCGAGCTTCTTAGCCCCACCCCCGTATTGATGTCCTGGATCCGCCTATGCTCGAACTCTTTAGCCCCTACCCACGTACTGATATCCTTGCTCCGCTATGCTCGAGCTCCTTAGCCCCACCCCCGTACAGATGTCCTGGATCTGCCTATGCTCGAACTTCTTAGCCCCACCTCCGTACTGATGTCCTGGATCCGGCTATGCTCGAGCTCCTTACCCCACCTTTTTACTGATGTCCTGGATCCGCCTATGCTCGAACTCCGTAGCCCCTACCCCCCCTTCCGCTGATGTCCTGGATCCGCCTATGCTCGAGCTCCTTACCCCACCCCCTTACTGATGTCCTGGATCCGCCGATGCTCGAACTCCTTAGCCCCTACCTCCCTACTGATGTCCTGGATCCGGCTATGCTCGAGCTCCTTACCCCACCTTCTTACTGATGTCCTGGATCCGCCTATGCTCGAACTCTTCAGCCCCTACCCCTGTGCTGATGTCCTGGATCCGCTTATGCTTGAGCTCCTTAGCCCCACCTCTGTACTGATGTCCTTTATCCGCCTATACTCGAACCCTTTAGCCCCACCTCCGTACTGCCCTGGATTCGCCTATACTCGAACTCTTTAGCCCCTACCACCCTACTCATGTCCTGGATCCGCCTATGCTGGAACGCCTGAGCCCTACCACCGTACTGATGTCCTGGATCCGCCTATGCTCGAGCTCCTTAGCCCCACCCCCGTACTGGGGCCTGGATCCGCCTTTGCTGGAGCTCCTTAGCCCCACCCCCGTACTGATGTCCTGGATCCGCCTATGCTCGAACTTCTTAGCCCCACCTCCGTACTGATGTCCTGGATCTGCATATGCTCGAACTCCTTAGCCCCTACCCCCTACTGATGTCCTGGATCCGCCTATGCTCGAGCTCCTTACCCCACCTTCTTCCTGATGTCCTGGATCCGCCGATGTTCGAACTCCGTAGCCCCTACCCCCTCCCCACTGATGTCCTGGATCCGCCTATGCTCGAGCTCCTTACCCCACCCCCTTACTGATGTCCTGAATCCGCCTGTGCTCGAACTCTGTAGCCCCACCTCTGTACTGCCCTGGATCTGCCTATGCTCGAACTACTTAGCCCCCACCCCCTACTGATGTCCTGGATCCGACTATGCTCGAGCTCCCGAGCCCCACCCCCGTACTGATCAGCTGAATCCGCTTATGCTCGAGCTTCTTAGCCCCACCCCCCATACTGATGTCCTGGATCCGCCTATGCTCGAACTCTTTAGCCCCTATCCACGTGCTGATGTCCTGGATCCGCTTATGCTCGAGCTCCTTAGCCTCACCCCTGTACTGATATCCTTGATCCGCCTATACTCAAACCCTTTAGCCCCACCGCCGTACTGATGTCCTGGATCAGCCTATGCTCGAGCTCCTTATCTCCACCCCCCGTACAGATGTCCTAGATCCGCCTATGCTCGATCTCCTTAGCCCCATCCCCGTACTAATATCCTGGATCCGCCTATGCTGGAACTCCGTAGCCCCTACCCCCTACTGATGTCCTGGATCCGCCTATACTGGAACTCCCGAGTCTCACCCCGTACTGATGTCCTGAATCCGCTAATTCTCAGCTGCTTAGCCCCATCCCCGTACTAATGTCCTGGATCCGCCTATGCTCTAACTCCCTAGCCCGACCCTCGTGTAATGTCCTGGATCCGCCTATGCTCTAACTCCCTAGCCCGACCCTCGTACCGATGTCCTGGATCCGCGTATGCTCTAACTCCCTAGCCCCACCCTCGTACTGATGTCCTGGGTCCGCCTATGCTCGAACTCTTTAGCCCCTACCCCCATGCTGATGTCCTGGATCCGCTTATGCTCGAGCTCCTTACCCCCCACACCAGTAACGACCCCACCTCCGTGCCCCCCCCGAAACGACATAGGCGGATCCAAGGGGGAAAGGGGACAGGTGCCCCCCATGGAATCTTAGCGCCCCCTGAAATTGTCCCGGAAACCCCTGGAAAGTTCGATGGCACCCCCCTGAAATGTCGTTTTCCCCGAGATGCAGGTATCGGGGTCTACTGATAGGTTTTAGCGCCTACTTGATAGGTTTTTCCGGCCAAAAGTGGCGTCCGTGGTGTAGATAGCGCCCACCAGGAAGTTTCCCCTTCCACCTCACCCCCGATAGGCAATCCTGGATCCGCGTATGGGAAGCGACATTCCAGGGAGCGTCATCGACCTTGAGAGGCATGTCTTTGCAATTTCAGAGGGCGCCGATGGTCGATTGGGGGTTGGGGGAGGGGGATGGGGGAGAAGGGTGGGGGGCACCTAGCCTACTTATTCCCTGGATCCACCCATGGTCCAAAAACAGAAACATAATACTCTTATTGTAAACTCAGACTTTTACAGTACTCTAATTACTTGTGATGCATTATGGGTAGTGTTGGGTACTTTTTACCAGACCATAAATAAACAGAAACGGCCGCGCCGATCGCCGGCGTTGCCGCGGCGTGGACGCAGGGGTGACGCGTGGTGATTTGCTACAACGATGCGTGGAGAAACGGCATGTTTGTAAAGGTAACTTGGTGTTTCATTGATATCTATGCAGATGGAATGTCGACATATGTCTCTTACCTAGCTGCATGCAAAATTTCATTTCCCTCCAATGACTCTAACCACCCTAAACCCCGGTGTGAAGCAAAAATGAACTGATAAAATTACCACTTTGAAATGCATTTTACGGCTTATAGCGCGGAAGCCGTAAGAGATAAGTGGGGGTATGAGTGAGAAAAATGACGGCAACGAAGTTTTCTATCCAGCCGTGTTAAGTTCAATACCGTAGCTATCATGGTCTGGAAACCAGGGGCTGAGAATAAAAATTTTAAAAACTTATATTTTATTTTTGCCTATAAAATAAAAAGTTTCAGTGTGAAAGTTTTTATTTCTAAATATATTATACAGGAGGCTATTCTCTTTTATTATCTGAAATAGGAACTGATTTTTATCAATTAGATCGGAAGATATAAGGGTTTGAATGATATTTTGGGAAATGCAGACCTTCACGGAATGGGCCAAAAAGGACCCTTAAATTTCCGTTTTTGTTTTGTTTCTGTGTTTGTGCAGTACTGAACAAACCGGCCTTTAAGTTGATCTTTGACTCAGAACCTGAACTGCTGTAGCTTCAGATATTTCGAGCCTGTAGTTTAGACCATGAGTTTTATGCCAAATTTAGGGTGCAAAGTTTAAAAGCTAATTTAGAGCCCTAAATTTAAAGTTTTTTCTTTCCAACTTTTTGTGTGAACTACAAATTTTTCTGATGTAAAAGGGTGCAAGTTTGAACACTGTAGATGAATTAGCAAAAAATAGAAAAATAAAAGTTAAAAATCACATAATGCAAAATTCTGGGCAAAATTTTGAAAATTTTAAAAATTGACAACCGTGGTGCTTATTCATTTGGAAGTGCCTTCTATCCACAAAAGTTTTAGGTCTCTGATACCAGCGCTCAGAACAGACAACAACAACAGACAACAACCTCGGCCTGCGGCCTCGGCAGGTGCCGCTCTGGCGCAGGAGAAGCCGGTGACAATGTACGTTAGCCAAACAGTTCGATAGACAGGCGAGTTTTTTTAGCAGTTTGATACTTATAACAACGCAATGTTGGAGTTTTAGGTTTTGTGTTCTCATTATGGCTCCATTCAATCCCCTGTCTAGGCCCATTTTTCCTAAATTAGCATGTCTCTGCATACTGCACCACGCTTGCCCTCTGTTCATGTCATCAAATAAATAAACACACGCATAATGTTTGTTTTGTTAAGCAAAGACCGGGCATGACGAGAAGAAAGGAGATACAATATAAAATATGATGGGTTTTCCGACGGTATTTCACCTATACTTGCAGATTTTCACCCAATTCAGCCTATTTGTTACCGAGCTATACCCCAGCTCGAGACCTCAGCCCCACCACCGAACTTATGTCCTGGATCCGCCTATGCTCGAGCTCCTTACCCCACCCCCTTACATATGTCCTGGATCTGCCTATGCTCGAACTCCGTAGCACCACCTCTATACTGCCCTGGATCCGCCTATGCTTGAACTCCTTAGCCACTACCCCTACTGATGTCCTGGATCCGCCTATGCTCGAGCTCCCGAGCCCCACCCACGTACTGATGTCCTGAATCCGCTTATGCTCGAGCTCCTTAGCCCCAACCCCGTACTGATGTCCTGGATCCGCTTATGTTTTAACTCTTTAGCCCCTACCTGTTTTAACTCTTTAGCCCCTTGATGTCCTGGATCCACTTATGCTCAAGCTCCTTAGCCCCACTCCCGTACTGATGTCTTTGATCCGCCTATACTCGAGCCCCTTAGCCCCAGCCCCGTACTGAAGTCCTGGATCCGCCTCTGCTCGAGCTCCTTAGCCCGACACCCATACTGATGTCCTGGATCCGCCTATGCTCGAGCTCCATAGCCCCACCTCCGTACAGATGTCCTGGATCCGCGTATGCTGGATCTCCTTAGCCCCATCCCCGTACCGATATGCTGGATCCGCGTATGCTCAAACTCCCTAGCCTCTAACCCCGTACTGATATCCTGGCTCCGTTTATGCTCAAACTCCTTAGCCCCACCCCCGTACTGATGTCCTGGATCCGCCTATGCTCGAACTCTTTAGCCCCTACCCACGTGCTGATGTCCTGGATCCGCTTATGCTTGAGCTCCTTAGCCCCAACTCTGTACTGATGTCCTTTATCCGCCTATACTCGAACCCTTTAGCCCCACCCCCGTACTGATGCCCTGGATCCGCCTCTGCTCGAGCTCCTTAGCCCCACACCCATACTGATGTCCTGGATCCGCCTATGCTCCAGCTCTTTAGCCCCACCCCCGTACAGATGTCGTGGATCTACCTATGCTCGATCTCCTTAGCCCCACCCCCGTACTGATGTCCTGGATCCGCCTTTACTCGAGCTCCGGAACCACACCCCTGCACTGATGTCCTGGATCCGTCTATGCTCGAGCTCCTTAGCCCCACCCCGAACTGATGTCCTGGATCTGCCTATGCTCGAACTCCGTAGCACCACCTTCGTACTGCCCTGGATTCGCCTATACTCGAACTCTTTAGCCCCTACCACCCTACTAATGTCCTGGATCCGCCTATGCTGGAACGCCCGAGCCCCACCACCGTACTGATGTCCTGGATCCGCCTATGCTCGAGCTCCTTAGCCCCATCCCCGTACTGAGGCCTGGATCCGCCTATGCTCGAACTACTTAGCCCCCACCCCCCTACTGATGTCCTGGATCCGACTATGCTCGAGCTCCCGAGCCCCACCCCCGTACTGATCAGCTGAATCCGCTTATGTTCGAGCTTCTTAGCCCCACCCCCGTACTGATGTCCTGGATCCGCCTATGCTCGAACTCTTTATCTCCACCCCCGTACAGATGTCCTAGATCCGGCCATGCTCGATCTCCTTAGCCCTATCCCCGTACTAATATCCTGGATCCGCCTATGCTCGAACTCCGTAGCCCCTACCCTCCTACTGATGTCCTGGATCCGCTTATGCTGGAACTCCCGAGTCTCACCCCGTACTGATGTCCTGAATCCGCTAATGCTCAGCTGCTTAGCCCCATCCCCGTACTAATGCCCTGGATCCGCCTATGCTCTAACTCCCTAGCCCGACCCTCGTACCGATGTCCTGGATCCGCCTATGCTCTAACTCCCTAGCCCCACCCTCGTACTGATGTCCTGGCTCCGCCTATGCTCGAACTCTTTAGTCCCTACCCCCATGCTGATGCCCTGGATCCGCTTTTGCTCGAGCTCCTTACCCCCCACACCCGTAACGACCCCACCTCCGTGCCCCCCTCCCCCGAAACGACATAGGCGGATCCAAGAGGGAAAGGGGACAGGTGCCCCCCATAGAATGTTAGCGCCCCCTGAAATTGTCCCGGAAACCCCTGGAAAGTTCGATGGCACCCCCTGAAATGTCGCTTTCCCCGAGATGCAGGTATCGGATTCTACTGATAGGTTTTAGCGCCTACTTGATAGGTTTTTCCGGCCAAAAGTGGCGTCCCTGGTGTAGATAGCGCCCACCAGGAAGTTTCCCCTTCCACCTCGCCCCCGATAGGCAATCCTGGATCCGCGTATGGGAAGCGACATTTCAGAGAGCGTCATCGACCTTGAGAGGCGTGTCTTTACAATTTCAGAGGGCGCCGATGGTCGATTGGGGGTTGGGGAGGGGATGGGGGAGAAGGGTGGAGGGGGGGCACCTAGCCTACTTATTCCCTGGATCCACCCATGGTCCAAAAACAGAAACATAATACTCTTATTGTAAACTCAGACTTTTACGGTACTCTAATTACTTGTGATGCATTATGGGTAGTGTTGGGTACTTTTTACCAGACCATAAATACACAGAAACGGCCGCGCCGATCGCCGGCGTTGCCGCGGCGTGGACGCAGGGGTGACGCGTGGTGATTTGCTACAACGATGCGTGCAGAAACGGCATGTTTGTAAAGGTAACTTGGTGTTTCATTGATATCTATGCAGATGGAATGTCGACATATGTCTCTTACCTAGCTGCATGCAAAATTTCATTTCCTCCAATGACTATAACCACCCTAAACCCCGGTGTGAAGCAAAAATGAACTGATAAAATTACCACTTCGAAATGTATTTTACGGCTCATAGCGCGGAAGCCGTAAGAGATAAGTGGGGGTATGAGTGAGAAAAATGACGGCAACGAAGTTTTCTATCCAGCCGTGTTAAGTTCAATACCGTAGCTATCATGGTCTGGAAACCAGGGGGCTGAGAATAAGCATTTTAAAAACTTATATTTTACTTTTGCCTATAAATTAAAAAGTGTCGGTCTGAAAGTTTTTATCTCTAAATATATAATAAAGGAGGCTATTCTCTCTTATTATCTGAAATGGAAACTAATTTTTATCAATTAGATCGGATGATATAAGGGTTTAAATGATATTTTGGGAAATGCAGACCTTCACGGAATGGGCCAAAAGGGCCCTTAAATTTCCGTTTTTGTTTTGTTTTTGTGTTTGTGCAGTACTGCACAAACCGGCGTTTAAGTTGATATTTGACTCAGAACCTGAACTGCTGTAGCTTCAGATATTTCGAGCCTGTAGTTTAGACCATGAGTTGTATGCCAAATTTAGGGTGCAAAGTTTAAAAGCTAATTTAGATCCCTAAATTTAAACCTTTTCCTTTTCAACTTTTTGTGTGAACTACAAATTCGTCTGATGTAAAAGGGTGCAAGTTTAACGACTGTAGATGAATTAGCAAAAAATAGAAAAATAAAAGTTAAAAATCACATAATGCAAAATTCTGGGCAAAATTTTGAAAATTTTGAAAATTGACAACCGTGGTGCCTATTCATTTGGAAGTGCCTTCTATCCACAGAAGTTTTAGGTCTCTGATACCAGCGCTCAGAACAGACAACAACAACAACAGACAACCTCGGCCTGCGGCCTCGGCAGGTGCCGCTCTGGCGCAGGAGAAGCCGGTGACAATGTACGTTAGCCAAACAGTTCGATTGACAGGCGAGTTTTTTCAGCAGTTTGATACTTATAACAACGCAATGTTGGAGTTTTAGGTTTTGTGTGCTCATTATGGCTCCATTCAATCCCCTGTCTAGGCCCATGTTTTCCTAAATTAGCATGTCTCTGCATACTGCACCACGCTTGCCCTCTGTTCATATCATCAAATAAATAAACACACGCATAATGTTTGTTTTGTTAAGCAAAGACTGGGCATGACGAGAAGAAAGGAGATACAATATAAAATATAATGGGTTTTCCGACGGTATTTCACCCATACCTGCAGATGTTCACCAAATTCAGCCTATTTTTTACCGAGTTATGCCCCAGCTCGAGACCTCAGCCCCACCACCAAACTGATGTCCTGGATCCGCCTATGCTCGAGCTCCTTACCCCAACCCCTTACATATGTCCTGGATCTGCCTATGCTCGAACTCCGTAGCCCCACCTCGATACTGCCCTGGACCCGCTTATGCTTGAACTCCTTAGCCCCTACCCCTAATGATGTCCTGGATCTGCCTATGCTCGAGCTCCCGAGCCCCACCCACGTACTGATGTCCTGAATCCGCTTATGCTCTAGCTCCTTAGCCCCACTCCCGTACTGATGTCCTTGATCCGCTTATGTTTTAACTCTTTAGCCCCTATCTGTTTTAACTCTTTAGCCTCTTGATGTCCTGGATCCGCTTATGCTCGAGCTCCTTAGCCCCACCCCCGTACTGATGTCTTTGATCCGCCTATACTCGAGCCTCTTAGCCCCGGCCCCGTACTGATGTCCTGGATCCGCCTCTGCTCGAGCTCCTTAGCCCGACACCCATACTGATGTCCTGGATCCGCCTATGCTCGAGCTCCTTAGCCCCATCTCCGTACAGATGTCCTGGATCCGCCTATGCTGGATCTCCTAGCCCCATCCCCGTACCGATATGCTGGATCCGCCTATGCTCAAACCCCTTAGCCTCTAACCCCGTACTGATATCCTGGCTCCGCTTATGCTCGAGCTCCTTAGCCCCACCCCCCGTACTGATGTCCTGGATCCGCTTATGCTTGAGCTCCTTAGCCCCACCTCTGTACTGATGTCCTTTATCCGCCTATACTCGAACCCCTTAGCCCCACCCCCGTACTGTTGCCCTGGATCCGCCTCTGCTCGAGCTCCTTAGCCCCACACCCATACTGATGTCCTGGATCCCCCTATACTCCAGCTTTATAGCCCCACCCCCGTACAGATGTCCTGGATCCACCTATGCTCGATCTCTTTAGCCCCACCCCCGTACTGATGTCCTGGATCCGCCTTTACTCAGGCTCCGGAGCCACACCCCTGCACTGATGTCCTGGATCCGCCTATGCTCGAGCTCCTTAGCCCCACCCCCGAACTGATGTCCTGGATCTGCCTATGCTCGAACTCCGTAGCCCCACCTCCGTACTGCCCTGGATTCGCCTATACTCAAACTCTTTATTCCCTACCACCCTACTAATGTCCTGGATCCGCCTATGCTGGAACGCCCGAGCCCCACCACCGTACTGATGTCCTGGATCCGCCTATGCTCGAGCTCCTTAGCCCCACCTCCGTACTGAGGCCTGGATCCGCCTTTGCTGGAGCTCCTTAGCCCCACCCCCGAACTGATGTCCTGGATCTGCCTATACTCCAGCTTTATAGCGCCACCCCCGTACAGATGTCCTGGATCCACCTATGCTCGATCTCCTTAGCCCCACCCCCGTACTGATGTCCTGGATCCGCCTTTACTCAGGCTCCGGAGCCACACCCCTGCACTGATGTCCTGGATCCGCTTATGCTCGAACTCCGTAGTCCCTACCCCCCCCACTGATGTCCTGGATCCGCCTATGCTCGAGCTCCTTACCCCACCCCCTTACTGATGTCCTGGATCCGCCTGTGCTCGAACTTCGTAGCCCCACCTCTGTACTGCCCTGGATCCGCCTATGCTCGAACTACTTAGCCCCCACCCCCTACTGATGTCCTGGATCCGACTATGCTCGAGCTCCCGAGCCCCACCCCCGTACTGATCAGCTGAATCCGCTTATGCTCGAGCTTCTTAGCCCCACCGCCGTACTGATGTCCTAGATCCGCCTCTGCTCGAGCTCCTTAGCCCCATCCCCGTACTAATATCCTGGATCCGCCTATGCTCGAACTCCGTAGCCCCTACCCCCCTACTGATGTCCTGGATCCGCCTATGCTGGAACTCCCGAGTCTCACCCCGTACTGATGTCCTGATTCCGCTAATGCTCAGCTGCTTAGCCCCATCCCCGTACTAATGTCCTGGATCCGCCTATGCTCTAACTCCCTAGCCCGACCCTCGTACCGATGTCCTGGATCCGCCTATGCTCTAACTCCCTAGCCCGACCCTCGTACCGATGTCCTGGATCCGCCTATGCTCTAACTCCCTAGCCCCACCCTCGTACTGATGTCCTGGGTCCGCCTATGCTCGAACTCTTTAGCCCTTACCCCCATGCTGATGTCCTGGATCTGCTTATGCTCGATCTCCTTACCCCCACACCAGTAACGCCCCACCTCCGTGCCCCCCCGCCCCGAAACGACATAGGCAGATCCAAGGGGAAAGGGGACAGGTGCCCCCCATAGAATCTTAGCGCCCCCTGGAATTGTCCCGGAAACCCCTGGAAAGTTCGATGGCACCCCCTGAAATGTCGTTTTCCCCGAGATGCAGGTATCGGGGTCTACTGATAGGTTTTAGCGCCTATTTGATAGGTTTTTCCTGCCAAAAGTGGCGTCCCTGGTGTAGATAGCGCCCACCAGGAAGTTTCCCCTTCCACGTCGCCCCCGATAGGCAATCCTGGATCCGTGTATGGGAAGCGACATTTCAGGGAGCGTCATCGACCTTGAGAGGCGTGTCTTTACAATTTCAGAGGGCGCCGATGGTCGATTGGGGGTTGGGGAGGGGATGGGGGAGAAGGGTGGGGGGGCACCTAGCCTACTTATTCCCTGGATCCACCCATGGTCCAAAAACAGAAACATAATACTCTTATTGTAAACTCAGACTTTTACGGTACTCTAATTACTTGTGATGCATTATGGGTAGTGTTGGGTACTTTTTTACCAGACCATAAATAAACAGAAACGGCCGCGCCGATCGCCGGCGTTGCCGCGACGTGGACGCAGGGGTGACGCGTGGTGATTTGCTACAACGATGCGTGGAGAAACGGCATGTTAGTAAAGGTAACTTGGTGTTTCATTGATATATATGCAGATGGAATGTCGACATATGTCTCTTACCTAGCTGCATGCAAAATTTCATTTCCTCCAATGACTCTAACCACCCTAAACCCCGGTGTGAAGCAAAAATGAACTGATAAAATTACCACTGTGAAATGCATTTTACGGCTTATAGCGCGGAAGCCGTAAGAGATAAGTGGGGGGTATGAGTGAGAAAAATGACGGCAACGAAGTTTTCTATCCAGCCGTGTTAAGTTCAATACCGTAGCTATCATGGTCTGGAAACCAGGGGGCTGAGAATAAAAATTTTAAAAACTTATATTTTATTTTTGCCTATAAAATAAAAAGTTTTTGTCTGAAAGTTTTTATCTCTAAATATATAATTAAGGAGGCTATTCTCTCTTATTATTTGAAATGGGAACTAATTTTTATCAATTAGATCGGAAGATATAAGGGTTTGAATGATATTTTGGGAAATGCAGACCTTCACGGAATGGGCCAAGAAGGACCCTTAAATTTCCGTTTTTGTTTTGTTTCTGTGTTTGTGCAGTACTGCACAAACCGGCCTTTAAGTTGATATTTGACTCAGAACCTGAACTGCTGTAGCTTCAGATATTTTGAGCCTGTAGTTTAGACCATGAGTTTTATGCCAAATTTAGGGTGCAAAGTTTAAAAGCTAATTTAGAGCCCTAAATTTAAAGCTTTTTCTTTCCAGCTTTTTGTGTGAACTACAAATTTCCCTGATGTAAAAGTGTGCAAGTTTGAAGAGTCTAGATGAATTAGCAAAAAATAGAAAAATAAAAGTTAAAAATCACATAATGCATAATTCTGGGCAAAATTTCGAAAATTTTGAAAATTGACAACCGTGGTGCTTATTCATTTGGAAGTGCCTTCTATCCACAAAAGTTTTAGGTCTCTGATACCAGCGCTCAGAACAGACAACAACAACAACAACAACAGACAACCACGACGAGACCGGAAAAACTGTCAGAATAGAAGCCGTTTCTTACTTCGTTCGTCACCGGCTTCTGACAACGACGACGACGAGACCGGAAAAACTGTCAGAATAGAAGCCGTTTCTTACTTCGTTCGTCACCGGCTTCTGACACGACGAGACCGGAAAAACTGTCAGAATAGAAGCCGTTTCTTACTTCGTTCGTCACCGGCTTCTGACAACAACGACGACGACGAGACCGGAAAAACTGTCAGAATAGAAGCCGTTTCTTACTTCGTTCGTCACCGGCTTCTGACCTCGGCCTGCAGCCTCGGCAGGTGCCGCTCCGGCGCAGGAGAAGCCGGTGACAATGTACGTTAGGCAAACAGTTCGATTGACAGACGAGTGTTTTCAGCAGTATGATACTTGTACCAACGCAATTTTCGGACCTGACGTCTTGTGTTCTCATTATGACTCCATTCAATCCCCTTTGTAAGCCCATGTTTTCCTAAGTTAGCATGTCTCTGCACACTGCGCCACGTTTGCCCTCTGTTCATGTCATCAAATAAATAAACACACGTATAATGGTTGTTTTGTTAAGTAAAGACTGGGCATGACCAGAAGAAAGGAGATGCAATATAAAATATGATGGGTTTACCGACCGTATTTCACCTATACCTGCAGATTTTAACCCAATTCAGCCAATTTATTAACGAGTTAGCTTCGGTTACCCTAAGTCCCAGTCTGCATGCCAAGTAACGTCTGCAGTGAATGAGAGCAAAGATTCCGTTATAGTTGACTAAAGCATGTTAATATGCCATTTGTTTGTCTCCTGGTCTAAATGATCCCTTATAGCCTATTATTCCTTAGAATTCCTTTTGCATATGCGCATAATAGTGCAGCGTCATAATGCCATCAATTAGGATTAGCAGATGATATTCTGCTTTTACTCGCAAAAATTTTAACCAAATCGGTCTATTGGCTCCCGAGATAGCCTCCATGACCATAAGTTCTAATGCGCATGCGCACTGACCTTTGTTGTTACCAAGGGTGACAAAACATTCATGCTTAATTTAAGCACGTTGGCTTTCCGTCTGTTCAGGTCCTCCTCTGAAATATCCTCGCCTTCCAGGCTTATCTTCATAATTTCTTCTGCGCATGCGCAGCGCAGTGCAGCTTCAATGACATTTTTGACTTACATTTCGTGCTATTCTTTTGTTCACAAAATTTCAAGAAATTCGACCCGTAGTTTGCCGAGATAGCCTCTGCTACCATTAGCTCCAGTGCGCATGCGCAGTGACCTTTTGTTGACCTGAATACCACATTCGAAATCTGCATGGTCGATTGCCTCTCATTGATATTGTTCGGTAATTTGGTACTGAGTGCAACGAAATCTTCAATCTTCATATGCTTATATACATACATGGTGGCTATTCAAATGGTGGTAGATACAATGGGCGGAGCTAGGGGCTGAACTCGCCCCGCCCCCCCAATGTCAGAATATTTATGGTTAATACAAACACAGAAGCTGTTCCGAGGCAATGGCGGGGAAGGCTCCAGTCCCGTACCAGCCCCCATCCCCACTGCTCCCCGTCCGAAATGTCTCCCATGAGCTATCTCAGCACGCCTCTGGACCCTGCTACCGTTCCCTAGATGCCTGAGGGCATCACTGCTCACTTCCTCGTATCTCTAAACACGCCTCGGCACCCTCTGCCCTCTAGTCAGGTTCCCGTCCGCCCCGACCGGCTAGCCACCCGCTGTTTGCACTCGGATAGAAATGTTATGCCTTTCTTGCACGCATTTACCGGCTGCAGCCTACTGCCGCAGCACAGAAGGTCCATGCAAGAAAGGCAGAATGACGTCACTACTGCTGCGGGAAAAACGGGACCGAAGTATTTTACCCCTCAGTGGCGAACTAGTCGTCGGAGCGTACTCGCCGGTGTTGTACTTTACGGCTTATAGCGCGGAAGCCGTAAGAGATAAGTGGGGGGTATGAGTGAGAAAAATGACGGCAACGAAGTTTTCTATCCAGCCGTGTTAAGTTCAATACCGTAGCTATCATGGTATGGAAACCAGGGGGCTGAGAATAAAAATTTTAAAAACTTATATTTTATTTTTGCCTATAAAATAAAAATTTCAGTCTGAAAAATTGTATCTCTAAATATATAATAAAGGAGGCTATTCTCTCTTATTATCTGAAATGGGAACTAATTTTTATCATTTAGATCGGAAGATATAAGCGTTTGAATGATATTTTGGGAAATGCAGACCTTCACGGAATGGGCCAAAAAGGACCCTTAAATTTCCGCATCGCAGCGAGGCATGTAGCTAGCATCGTCGGCCCGGAGCTGAGACCCGTCCAACTCGGTGTCGGAACCCCACTCGGATGCGAGGCTGCTGTACACGCTGCACGGGAATTCATCAACTCCGCAGCCACTGATTCTCATCCCTCAGTCCTCGTGAAGGTTGACGTCCGCAACGCGTTTAACTCCCCTAAGACGCGACTTTCTCCTTACCACCTTCAAGGAGCGCTGTCCAGAGGCATACCCCATAGTCTATCAAGCGTACAGCACACCCAGCCCACTCTACTTTGGGGAACACTCTGTATCGTCATCCCGCGGAGTTCAGCAGGGCGACCCTTTGGGCCCAGTAGCCTTCGCTTTGGCAGTGGACGCTTGCGCACGCTCCATGACATCACCACTGAACATCTGGTACCTGGACGATGCGACTCTGGCAGGCCCTGCTGAAGTGGTGGCTGCTGACCTCCAAAGGCTCGACAGCCTCCTCCTCCAACTAGGGCTGGAACTTAACACCAGAAAATGCGAGTTCACGGTCCTGGGAGACATCACTGCCAGTAACCACACGGCAACCATAAAAATGATCCGCCAGGCCCTGCCCAAAATAGCTCACACCGAACTAGACGATCTCAAGTTGCTCGGATCACCAATTCACTGCTCTGGTCTGCATTCCACAATAAATGCTACCTCTTCAATGATTAGTTCATTGTGCAACCGCGTCAGGTGTTTGGACCGTCATACCGCTACCTTCTTCTTGACGCATCACGTCTCAGCACCCAGGCTGCAGTGCCTCCTCCGCTCAAATCCGACGTTCCTCTGTCCGGCTGACTTGAGACTCATCGACGAGACGGTGCGAGCCACGCTAGCCGAAACCACAAGCGTCGATATCCAAGGCGTGGCGTGGCTGCAAGCAGCCCTTCCAATCCGACATGGAGGCCTAGGTGTCCGCTCGGTCGAAAAGCTCGCTCTCCCATGCTACATAGCGTCATTAAATGCCTCCTATTCACTCGTTGCTTCCATAGCATCCGGAAATTCAAATGTCACTTCCTCAGCAACACTGGCGTCAGCAGTTGAACAATTCCAGTTCTCCACAGGAGTCTCTACCCTACCTGACGAGTCGGATGCTGGTCGACAACGAGCCTGGGACGACCTTGCTTTCTCTTGCTGCAAGGACAACCTCCTAAAGGAAGCCAACCAGGTAGACCGCGCCCGACTCTTAGCCGCCGCTCAACCGCACACCGCTGCATGGCTGCAGGCTATACCGGTCCCTTATCTTGGCCTGTACCTGGACCCGGAAACGGTCCGGACTGCAATTGCCCTTCGCTTGGGTGCTCCGGTCTGTGAACCACACGCGTGCCAACACTGCGGTAGCCTGGTGGACAGTCTGGGTCACCATGGTCTATCGTGCAAGAAAACCGCCGGACGAATCTCTCGACATGCGCAATTAAATGACATCATAAAGCGCAGCCTCTCAGCCGCTGGCGTCCCTTCTGTCTTGGAGCCCGTAGGATTAGACAGAGGAGACGGCAAGCGACCGGATGGCCTCACCACCTTTCCATTCCGAAGTGGCAAGTACTTAGTCTGGGACTCAACCTGTAGCGATACATTCGCGGGAAGCGCTCTGGCCAGGTCCGCTATTGAACCTGGGGCAACCGCTCGAGCTGCAGAAACACGCAAACGCCAGAGGTATCAGGAGCTATCGTCGAAATATATATTTGCTCCTCTATATTTCCGGCAAAATCACGAAGCCTACAAGAAGTGTAGCATCTGGCGATTGCCATCCGTGTTGATAATCCATCTTAAACGGCTCACGTACACCGCTAGCACATTGCATCAGGCACACGATCATGTTTCCTTCTCCCTTAGCAGCATGGATCTCAGCTGGATGACCAATGGGTCTCCGCAGATCTCGGGCAGCCCTGTGTACGACTTGTACGCAGTGGTCGAACACCATGGCAACGCCCAGACCGGCCACTACACTGCCTTCTGCAGGAACAAGTCGGAAGATCGATGATACTACGTCAACGACACCTCGGTCAAGGAAGTGCCGGCAACAAAAGTGAGGGAGGCATCGGCATACATGCTCTGCTACACCATTAAAAATGATGGAAAAACATTCAAGTGGAATCATTGTAATTTGTGTGCCATGATCTTTTGGCTACTTTCAAAATAAACATCATGTATAAACAAAACAAAATCGAGTGAAATGACCGCCATTAACCCGCGCCCCACCGGTGGTCCGGCGCCACCTTCGCTCCACCGGGGGGATGAGGTGGCTTAGTGGATAGCACCCTTGTCTTCTAAGCCACTGGTCCCGGGTTCAAGTCCCGGTGGAGCCTCTGAATAAGTCGATCTGATCCCCCAAATCCCTTCCAACAGGGTGAGAGTTGGCGACGCCGTATGACCCTGGCAGTTGGTGCGTCGTTAAACCCCAGCAATTATTATTCGCTCCACCGGGGGAGCATCAATGGCCCCCTCTAACTCCAAAAATATGGGGGTTAGTGCAAATCTGCAAAGTGTATTAGAAAGCCTGCGTGAATTCAGTCAGAAATTACTTCATGTTTAAGCGCTCAGGTCAATGGTTTGACCTTCAGAGGTCAAGTTAGGTCAAGATCGGGTTTTTCACTCAAATATGCAATGCTTAAGCAAACTGGGCATAACTCTTATGCCATTAGAACTATTGATATTAGGTAAAGTACATTTGATAGGAAAATGCCAGACCTTTTTCCGCTATGTGGAACGTAATGACCTCCCGCCAGTGGTTTGACCTCTATAGGTCACATTGTGACCTAATATGACTTGAGGTCACGAAAGGTCAGAAAGTGACCTTGCCGCATATCAAATGAAAGCCAGTGATGAGACATACACGATGGTGTTTGATTCAGCGCTCTAGCTTAATTAAGTCAAAAGTTATTTCCTAAATACTGTTTTTGAACCCTGGTGACCTTGTATGACCTCGGAGAGGCAAAGGGAAAATATAGCCCCTGGGATCCGTGAAAGGGTGTCCAAGAACGCTTTTCTGAGCAAGCCGAGCATTTGCGATCGTTTTTGTGACTTTTAGATCATAAGACAGCTTTCCCCATGCTTTTTCAATGGGAGAGGTCACCTCGTGACCTGACCTTAGGTCACGAAATCGAAAAGTCCTGGATATACACCTTGTAGACCCTGGAGGGGTCATGAAGTGTAAGAAGTTTCAAATCGATCGAATTAGAAATGTAGCTCTTATAGAGCTCAAAAGTGGGGTGACCTTGGTTGACCCCGCCTGGTGACCTGACCTTGGGTGACCCGGGGTAAAAAATTTCAGGGATGGTGGGGAAAATGATGGGTTAAGAGATAGAGCCCTCAATCGCGGTGCTGCGCCTCGTTTTTCTGCTATACCGGAAAAACCTTAGGGGCATCGATGGCCCCCGGTGGCGCGAGGGTTAACTTTCCTATTCAGCCACGTCAATTCTGAGCTTGTGAGTGACATGCGGTGGGAACCGAGAAGCTACAATATCTTTTTTCCTAAAACTATTTATACCTATAAAACAAGGAATTTCATCGTCACAATTTCCATCTCCAAATATCATCAGGCGTACGCAATGTTCCTTCATAATCTGAAATGAAAAGTGAAATCGGTAGACTAGATCACGAAAAATTAAGATTTGAATAAAATGAGCAAAAATGCCGTCCTCCGGCAGAACAGTAACAACTAGGTTAAAATTGTATATTTTGCGCTGAAAACTATGCCTAAGCACAATAAAATTAACCTAGCTTCCCTCAGGTGACTGTGCTTACGCTAAATAAAGCGTGCCTTCTGACATTTCGAGCTTCTAAGTCGGCCGTCAATTTTCAGTAGCGTTTTTGCTTGCATCAGAAATACCGCGTTATCGCAGAATAGATACTTTCGCATCAGCTCAAATTGTTTAATAGTTGGCCCCTATTGCCTATTTGAAAGAAGACAAATTTCAAGTTCATAGCTTAAGAAGTAAAAATGAAAAGGGTACAGAACAGAAAAAGTTTGTTGCAAAATGTCTAAAAAACTATTTTGGATTTAGATTCGGGGCTTTGGTTTGGGTGTCTGGCATAGGAGGGCTATCTCCCTAAAAAAATTCAGAGCCCTGGCATCAATTCGCATACCCGCCAAGCAGCCAGAATAGAGCCTCTTGAGAAATCTCAATCCGCTTCGCTCCATGGATTTCGTCAGGTGGCTCTGACACAGGCGTTTCATCCAGCTTGCAAGCTGGCGTATTTCCAGCGAGCGCTCTCTGATTGGTTTGCTTGCATGCATGTGCTCGCTACGGATGTGACCGGGATCAACGCGGCTTCATTTATCGTGAGAAACGAACGTCTCAAACGTATTGTGCTGACTCAGGCTCGGCAGCGTAATAAATAGACAGGGTGGTACCATACGCGAATCCAGTAGGGGGGTAAAGGGGGGACGTGCCCCCTCCCCCTGATCGACCCTCGGCGCCCCCTGAAAGGTCGATGGCGCCACCTGAAATGTAGCTTCCCACCCCCCCCCCCACCCCGCCAGGATGCGAAAATTGGCGCACACCGGTAGGATATTGCGCCCACCTGATATATTTTTCCGGTGAAAAGTGGCGCCCCCTGGTCCGGATGGCACCCCCAGAACGGAAATCCTGGGTCCGCCTATGGGTGGTACTATGCACGCCTAGATGTATGGCGGGAAGTGGTCATCAAATAATCACTCAACGTCAGCTATGTTATTGCTTGTACAGTAGGGTGCCTCATTTTGCACCGACCATGCAAATTCTTGGGTGGCGGTGGTTTTTCCCATTGTTTGAGACCTCCTGAACCCAATGGTACCAAAATCATACAAATTGAAAAATTTCTAGGGGTCGCGGATTGGATTTGAAATTCTGAATTGGTAAAAAATGGTAAAAAGTCTGTTTTGATGCCACAGAGATATAGCTCTGCTGTTCAGAGCCAAGAAACCGAAATCCACCGGTCGTTTGCCATAAATCCTGTTTATTTGGAACGTATTTGGTTAACTTTAGAAGCCAGATTACTCTTAATATTAAGTTAACCATCATATTTTAGCAAAATGTAGGCATTTGCATGCCTATTTCGATGTGTATTTTAGTTAATACGCACTCTGTGTTCCATCCATAGTAAATGAGTTACTTCAGTCACGTGAGGAGCATTTATAACAGTTTGGTTGGTAAAAATGGCAAAGACTGTGTCAAGAATGGATGTTCATAAGGCTAAACCAATAAAGAATGTCCGAGATTCGCTCACATGTTTTATCCCGACCATGAACTATACCATCCTTAGATTCTGCCTCAATAAGCCGCATTCCACCACACCATATTACTAAGTACCTTTCCAATGTGTACGCTTTGATTAAGAATAAAAGTTTATGAATAATGAAGTAAAATGCAGCATTTTCAAATGTTCAGGAAAACTGACCTATTGTAGCCAGGCTCGGGCCTGCAATAACACAGTTTTTTTCGGAAGATCATGTTACTAAATGATAACTGAAGTGATCTTCCACGGATCTTTTTCTTATTCCGGTGAGAAACTTCTATAATTTTAGTTCGGCTTGATCACAGGCTAAGTTATGGAGACAGAAGACCTCTAAACTATAGGAACTCGGACATTTCGGGCGGAGAGGCCTGAGCCCCCCCCCTCCCACCTTGGATCCACTATTGCTGGCCAGTCAAATACGATCAAATTGCCGGCGATTCGATCCACTACCCGCGTCTTTTACGTAGGTCAGCCTTCCTCCTCAATTACAGGAGCCAGCTTCTAACAGCACGACAGGTCCTCAAGTATTTCTTCCGTATGGCTTATGATAGTGATGACAGACAATAGGCCTAGGAAAAGGCTGTCGAAAAAGTCCTCCCGTTCTGGCATATGGCTAGAATACATAACATCAGTGAGTGGAGTTACCGGCATAGACTAGAAAAACTGTGGCAAGAGTGGCGGAAACTCCAAAAAAGCCGGAGTCATCCATGTAAGAAAAATGTAGAAAAGTTTCCGTTAGTGTTGGACAATCTAAGGGACATATAACCACCAAACGTGATTGTTGAACTACAACAGAGCCACCTACTAACATCCAATTACAAGGAAGAAGACATCGTGTTGTACGCTGACCAGCGTGGCGCCAGGTAAGGGACCACGAGCGGTAATGACAAAAAAGCTCGCTGGAAAAGAACGACTGCAGAACGCGTGACAGACGGCACAAAGAAGAGCAGCGGGAAGTTCTTCGGCTGGTGCCGCGCTTGAGTATGAATACTCGACTCAGCAAGCTCTGCTGAAGAATAAATGTACGATGTCCAATCCGACGAGGAAACTGTGGAGACCGCGTCTGCGACGCGCATAGCGAAGCGTCACGCCAAGAACTTACCCGTTCAACACTGACCAGTCGGCGCCTGACACCGGTCGGGTGAAGGTCATGACCGGTCCCGCTCGTGCACTGTGAGTGGAGCTCGCGGGGTGCGAGGCTTGATGGTGGGTGAGCTCACACCAATGACATGATCAATGAGAAGTGAATCATATTTATGTGAACAGTTCAGCAATAGTGATGCGACCTACGCTACCCCTGTGCAAAGGAACTCAATTATTGGAAAAGAGACTTACTCGGTGTGAATTCTAAAGCCACGAAAAATATCGGATTCAGAAAGTTGAAACCAGGACTCTGTATTCACGGATGCTGCGTCTGGCAATGAAAGCGGAGCCGGTCGGAAAAGGCAACTCTCAATGACAGAAATGGCCAAAAGACTGAAAAGAAAATGAGCAAAAAATAATGCGTCGGGACCTAAGAAATCTCCGCGTCAGAAGGAAACCAACGGTGAGTCTGGTGCCCAAGTGACACTTGACGCCATTCAGAAACTTATCGAGGCGGGTAATAATCGTGTGATCGAGGCCTTGGAAGTTAAATTTCGGCGTCTCGAGAAGCGCTTAGAGATCTTGGAAGCCGAAAGTATGGAGAAAGATGCAAAAATCAAGGAACTCTATGATGTGGTAATGAATCAGAGGGCTGTAAACCTCGAGATGCAGGACAGGGTTGCGGCTATGGACGCAAATCGGCGCTTATCATCGCTCATTTTCACTAGCGATGACTTTGGTGTCCGCACGCCGAATGAAGACATCGCTGGCAAAGCTGTCTCTCTGCTCAACAGCCATTTCGATGGACTGAACTTGAAGGAGGATGATATCCATGCGATTCATCGCTTAAAGGATGATAGTAAGGTGATAATAAAATTCGTGCGGCGTCAAGTGCGTGAGAACATCTTTGAGCGTCGGTTTGAACTGGTCGCGCGGAACGCTCAGGGTGGACGACAGGCGCGCGGTGGAACAAGTTCCACCGTGGCTCCAGAGATGGCGCCACTGTATGTCGCCGAATCGCTGATCCCAGAGATGCAGCAGATTTTGCAGGTTCTCCTCGCTGCGAGACGTCAGGAAAACGGCGCTAAAGTGGCCTCAGTCTTTAGCCGTCGAGGGCAGGTATACTGCCGAAAAGTCCCTAAAGGTGTAATTATTCGCGTAAGGGACTATCAACACATGCTGGAAATACTCGGCGGTACCTTGCCGTCGATGCCAGAGCGTCGCGCGGGTGGTCGTCGCCGGGACGCAAGACGTGATGGACACGGTCAGATTGTTCCGCCTCGGCACGGGCAAGGAGCGATGCACGACGACAACACAATTGGAGCAGCCGGGACGCCAGGAACCGCAAACGCAGGCATGGAGACGAACGCGACCGCGTCCCCCGCCGGGAACGGTGGAGGCCGACTCCACTTGCCTGTCACCTCTGCGATGGGCGTAGACCAGCGTTCTCCTGCGGGAGCTGAGCGGGCCGCGTCACCCTCCAGTCACCGGTGGTCCCGGTAACCTAGGCGAGCGCCTACTGGTCTCCGGGAGTCTGCGATCGCTGCTTCATCAAAGCGTGGTGAGGTCGAATTTGATGTCGAGAGCTATGCTGTGTTGTGAGCTGTGTCGCGCCTTTTTGGCTTTTGCGTGCTTAAAATAAGCTTGTTAGAGATAGTTTGAAGGCTAGGATTGCTTATTTATAATTATATTTAACAGATGATTTGCTGTGCAAATAGTAACGTTGCTTTCCTTTAAAAGTATAAAGGTGACTACCAATTCTACTCAGCAGCGCTTATAACGAGCTTTTCGAACGGACATGATAATGCAAATCGTTCACGTAGGTTGTAGTAGTACAATGTGCCGATAAGCGCTGTCTGCTTCAGCGCATCCAAATCATCCGACTTTTGCCTCAGAGCATCCGATTGCCTCAGCGCATCCGAATCTGCTTCGCGAAGCATCATAGTAAAATTTCGTTTTCTGTAACAACACAAATATAATTTTCTTCAGCAAAGTTCAACGCAGACATATGCATTGCACAGCCATGATAAAATGCGTGAATGGGTGTGGTCTTTGGCACCGTGCACCCTCTTGGTGTAGTTTGATGTATCTGCAGGGAAGCGGAGACTGTCGGCGCGATCGGGTGCGTCCGGCGGTCAGATTGTGCTCGGCTGAATCGGAAAGGATCATAAGGTGAACGTTTTGTGGAGTAAGTACGCAACTCTCTTCTAGGGGTGAGTTGAGTGGCCGTCGGCGCACCCGGGCGCCGTGGCATTCACAAATATGTGGCTGAAATACCTAATGAACGCTGTTGTTTGTGGATAAAGTGCTTACTTGATAACTTCAGCATGCATAAAGGTGATTTAACATGGATTTGAGAAGTACGCCATAATGACTGGTTATTTGAGTGTCGAATCTGCTGCTAAGTGATCATATGATTGAATGCATATGGCAAAAGCAAGGCGGTGTGACCAGAAATGCCCGTTATGCACCTATGCGCTGTAATTTTCAATACCAGGTTTATGTTTATCCGGGTAAAGGTGCACCTACAGTGCCACTATGTTATATGCGGCATAGCATCTTTCAGTTTAACGGTATAGGCACATGCAGAGGGAAGGAAATGGTGTTTGCTATTGTCCCTGGTAGGTGGCAGCACAATAGAATTACGCTACGGAGCTGTTGTGGACACTGCTGTCGATGAATGTTACACTGTTTTGTTGTGCGTCTGCAGGTTTTGAGGTGCGGGACGGCGTGGCCAGGTCCAGACGGCGGCCGCCCGGCCAGTGCAGTCTCGCGGGGTCGCACCACGACGTGGACACTTCTGTCACGACTACGAGGTTATCATTTCCGAGGAGTCCTGGCTGGGCGGCCGTCGCTGCACCTGGTCGCGCCTGGTGATCCTTCCAGATGGGAGTCGTGAGAGTTGTCGCGTTTTGTTATTGGTCTTTCTTTGCCATCATAATTATCCAGGCATTAAGAGGCGCCTAAAAGATGTTCCATAGGGGTTGTATTGTATACATTCAACAGAATATTCATGGATGACGATTATTACTATAGCTTACCGCCATAGGGCTCGCGCCCCGCGACGAGTGGGCTCAGGGTTTCTGGCTCTGCCGGCTTGGTGTGGCGTTTCATGTTGGGGGAGGGGGTTGGGGCATGTGGGGAAGGGTGGGGAGCAGCTTCCACCAATTCAGGATCGCAGACGTATAATGCGTGATCAACAGGTTGTCGGTGTTAGTTGGATTGAGCTAATTGATATATTTATCCATAACCTATCATGTGCAAGTTTACGCTTCATGATTAAAAAGGGGTACCCATCAGTCATCACCGCAGGGCGATTATTTCTGATATGTTCTTCCGTTTGCGGGCACCTTTGATATAATTAAATGGATAGGCAACAATTAGTTAAACATTACCTCGACGGCATATGCCTGATTTAAAGGTTCTTACATTTAACGTCAGGGGATTGCGGGAGGCATCAAACAGACGGGCGGTATTTAGGTTTCTGCATACGCAGTATCCGAACTATTTAGCGGTACTTCAAGAAACCCATTCTTGTCCCCACGATATCCCTTCTGGCAGTCGGAGTGGGGTTCGCAAATATTTTTTTCACATGGTGCAAGTGTAAATGAAAGTGGGGTAGCAGTCCTGATAGCTAAATCTCACCAGGGGATTGGCATAGCTAAGCTCGAATATGCGTCAAATGACGGAAGACTTATAGTAGCTGATATTCAATATGACAAATGCAAAGTTAAGTTAGTTGCTACATACGCACCGAGCAAAAATCGTAATAACTTACAAGTAGATTTTTTCAATCGGTTAGAAGAGAAAATTGAGGCCATGTCCAAGATAGCAAAGTGTCATATACTCATTTGTGGGGACTTGAACGTTCACCTGACGCATCGGGATGCATCCAATAAGAACTTCCGCATGACAGCAGCTGCTAAAGTTTTGACTGATTTAATGAGTGAACAAAGTTTAATAGACCTTTGGCGGAATAAAAATCCTGACCTGGTGCGATATACTTGGAGGCGTTTCAATCCATTGCAACAATCCAGAATTGACTATATAATAGCAAGTAAACATTTTATAGATAACCATGTAATAAGAAATATAAATATTAAGTCGTCCATCCTTAGCGATCATTCGTTACTGACAACAGAAATAGAAGTTGTCTCATCTGAGCGTGGACCGGGGCTATTTCGTTTTCGAAACGATCTTCTTCGTGACGAGCCGTTTGTCAATCTAGCTAAGGTAGAAATACAGAAAGCAGCCACAAGATATCAAGATTACTCTGATATCTCCGATTGGGGATTAACACAAGATATACTTCTGAGTAAAATTAGAGTTATGAGCATTAGAAGATGGAAAGAAAAAAATAGACAGAGGCGCGATGAGAATTCAAAGTATATAAAGCCACTAGAGGAATGCGAAGCCAAAATGAACTCACAAACAAGCATTGAGTTAATAGAAGAGTATCAGGACCTTAAAAGTTTGATAAATGATATAGAACAAGAAAAGGGTAAGCGGGCAATGATTTATTCAGGAGCTAGATGGATTGAAGAGGGTGAAATATATATTCATGCCCGGGCCGAGGAAAATTAATTTTAAGATGACTGAGATTTTTCGCCAGGAAGCACCGAGGGCCGTTAGGCCCGAGGTGTTTTCGGCGAGAAAACCGAGGTCATCTTAAAATTAATCTCGGCCAAGGGCATGGATTATTTTCCTAAACATGTGTGCGACAACAAAGCCATATTTCTGCTTGGACATTTTTGATGAAGAGAAAGAAAAATAGATGATGGAGGACAACATAATAGAAAGAATACGCAAGCAATCTACGGAAGAAAGGGACAGAAATAGAAGTGAGTCGACGGTGAAGAAGCCGGATGGCTGGATGCCGGATGCCCAGCCGAGCATACGGCTCAGCTGACTGGCCACAAGAATGTCTCGAGTTTAAGGGGTATGCCGAAGCCTGCGTTGAAGTGCAGAGGATGATGTGCCATAGCGTCATGGAAGGCGCTAAATTTGACCTCGGTGCTTCGACAAGCCCATCGAGCACGTCGAACAGCTCCAACCACGTGGAGTTTGTCTTCAATAACCGCTCTGGTGTTACCATTAAAATGTCGAAGTAAAAGACTGATAAGTGTTCCATTGTTCTAGTTGTTGTTATTTTCATTGTTTGTGTGAAGAGAGTTTTAAATACTCAACTAAGTATACGTAATGAATGCAATACTCCATGCTCAACAAATGTTCGATCGTTCAATATATCGCATGTTTCTTTACAAGCCTGTGTCATGTCCGTTGATAAATTAAGATCGTATACTGACGATAAAAATATTATGTGATTTTACCCATACATGGGCCCTTTCCCCGTAAGTAATCTGACAAACAAATGAAATGTAATACTACTAAGACTAAGGTATGGGTACGCATGTCTCGGGGTTATCCTCAAATCGGCAAGATTCGCTCTGGATTCACCTCAAATTCCACCAGGGCAGGAAAACAGGACAGGAAAAGATGTTTTCCTGCCCTGGTCAAAAAACTAAGCTTAAAGTATTAAGAAGTTGCCGGTCAGAAAATGTCACGCGCTGTTTAATGACTGGTTTTCCTAACTGAGCGTACTGTTTAACATGTATAGGAAAACCTACTCGCTACTTCTTTAATCTAAACAAAGTTCGAGCTACCAAAAAGGAAATTAATGTGCTACAATCTGAAAACAACCAGCTTATAACAGGCAACAATGATATCCTAAACTACTGTAAGAATTACTTCAGCAAGCTTTATTCCAGAAGTGATGGTAGTCAAAATAATGAGGATAAATCAATGGTTAGTGAGTTTCTTGGCTCAATAGAAATCCCTCGACTCAATCAAAGTGATAGAGATATTTGTGACGAGCCTTTCACGAGTGCAGAGTGTAAAGTAGCACTGGATTTGATGATGAATAATAAGTCCCCATCAGTTTCCGGGTTTTCGAAAGAATTTATACAGTTTTTTGGTCAGATTTAGAAACAATTGTTATGAGTTACCTTAGACAAGTGAAAGAACATAGACAGTTTTTCGTTACCCAACGAAGAGGGGTAATCACATTGATTCCAAAAAGGAGATAAAAAATTATTGAAAAATAAGCGCGCGATATGCTTGCTTGACATTGTGTACAAGATTGCAGCTAAGGTGCTCGCGAATAGGATCATGCAGGTTATATCTAATTTAGTAGCATCAGACCAAACGGGTTCAATACGCGGCAGATATATTGGAATGAATGTCCGAATAATCGCAGATGTTATAGAGTACTGCGAAACAGATCGATTGGGCGGGATATTGATGGCTCTGGATTTTCAAAACGCGTTTAACACAGTCGAGCATAATTTTATATATGACGTTCTGGCCAACTTCAATTTTGGCCCAAATTTCATTGAATGGGTTAAGATATTGCATACAGACACAGAGTTGACTGTCATTAACAATGGTTATACCTCCCAGTGGTTCAAACCTTCAAGAGGACTTCAACAAGGGTGTCCAGCCTCATCTTTAATTTTTGTATGGTTGTTGAAATACTCGCGATTAAAATCCGCAACACACCGTCCATTAAAGGAATTACGATATCGGGACAAGAGGTTAAGATATCGCAGTACATAGATGACACAACCCTTTTTCAAAAGGATGCAGATTCAGGTAATGAGGCATTGAAAATCATACAAGAATTTGGAGTGTGTTCTGGGCTGCAACTTAACTTAGCAAAAAGTCAATTTATGTGGTTAGGCAAAGAGAAGAGATGTCAACATCCCATTTGCGGCCTACCGCCGAGTGCTAAGGTTAAAGTACTCGGGATGGAGTTTAGTGCCTTACATAACTGCGACGAAGAAAACATTGGGCACGTTAATCACAAAATACAAAATACATTGAATCAATGGTCTCAGAGGGACCTTTCATTGAAGGGTAAGATAATAATAGCAAAATCTCTCGTTGTCTCCCAGTTGATATATATTATTTCGGCTGCGCGAATTGATAAAAAGCACTTAGTGGCAATTCAAAGCAAGATCATGAAGTTCATATGGAGAGGTCGCCCACCAAAAGTTTCTAGGAATACCCTATACCAGACTGTTGAAAAAGGGGGCTTGAACGTTCCGAATGTAATCAACATGTACAAAGCGATGCGTGTATCGTGGCTGGGGAAAACTCTAACAAACATTGATGCACCTTGTTCTAAAATTTTACAGGCTAGGTTGAAAATCAAGTTCGAACACATTTTGCACATGAATTACGGAGATAACTGGACTAATTCACAAAAAATACTATTATTTTACAAGGAAATGTTAAAGTGGCTACGAGAAGCCTTACCTATCAAAGAGCCCCAAAACGGCAAGGAAGTGCGAAGATAGTGTCTTTGGAATAATTCAGCAATACGCATAGGAGGACAGCCCCTGTTCTGCCGTAGGGTATATGAAACTGGTTTGCATTTGATCGACGATTTATTTGACAATCAGGGGCTTTATATGAGTTTCGAGCAATTTAAAGAACGTTATCCAGCGACAAGAGTTGATCCTTTGACCTATTACGCCTGGAACCGAGCAATACCACGGGTATGGAAAGGGATGATAAGAGGAACAGTGGCATTGGAACCAGAAGAACGGGTGATGGGATATTTAATCAATATGGAAGGGGAGGATATTAATTTAAAACATTTAAAACCCAAAAGTATTTCCATTAAGTGGCTGGAAAACCTTACCCCCAACGCTCAAAGAAAATGGCAAACTGAAGGAATAGATTTTGGTGAAGATTGGCAAAAAATCTTTATAATGCCTTTCAAAATAACTAACTCGACAAAATTACAGTCTTTGCAATTTAGACTAACACATAGATATTTTCCTACTAGACGCTACTTGTGTATTAGGAACGTTGTATCTGATCCGTTTTGTAGCAATTGTGGTGAAGTTGAAACAATGCAGCATATCTTCTTGGAATGCAATGATGTTCAAAACTTCTGGAATGCAATGGCTATGAGAATAAATGAGAAACTTCCAGCTCCCAACAAGTTAGTAAGCAACGTTAACAATGTACTGTTTGGATCCCTGTTGACCTTAGACATAGTGAATTTCATCCTATTAATTGGTAAACAATACATTGCCAATCAGTATTTCAGCGGCGGCCAAATCAGAATCGATGCATTTGTGAAAACTGTTGTTAAAAGTTTCAAAATGGAACAACACAGCGCTAATCAAAATGGGTTGATTTCCAAGTTCAGACAGAGATGGGCGCCCTTTATTGGAGAACATGGAGAACTTATTTTGTAAGTATTTGGAAGCAATTTAGCAAACACCGACAAGCTGTAATGACCAATAAAGGTAAAAAATGAGATTGTGAAGGAAGTGTCGTCTGCTTGATGGGTAGGGTTGGGATGGGGATGAGGACGGGGAATGCTCATTTTGCGGTGACGATTGTGTCAAAGCTGCCAAGGAACTAAACAGTAAGGTATGTTTCAGACGTGTGCGCCCTATTTGTTTTTGTGCACATGATGATGCACAAACGTAAACCTGATGTGCTTTGTGCTGAGGCTGCCTTGTGAATGTGGCTTGACACTGTTTGCTGACTGAAATAAATAATTCCGAAAAAAATACCCGTTCAACTACCACGGCACATGCTTCGAGCACCTGCCAGCATAGAGGCTGGAGATCGCCTTGTTCTCCCGAATCGGCAGGTGTGTTATGAAATAAACTGAACTGAAATTTTTATACATTCTTTTGACATGGTTCGCTCCGGCCTTTTTTAAGAGTTTCTGTCACTCTTCCCGCAGTTTTTCTAGTCTATACCGGCAGCTCCGCTCACTGACGGTGTTTATTCTAGCCATGTGCCAGAATGGGAGGGCGTTTTCTACAGCCTTTTCGTAGGTCTCTTGTCTGTCATCACAATCATGAGGCTGTCAATCACAATGTTGGAGGCTTGGTCCCTGTAATTGAGGAGGAAGGCAGGCCTACGAGATAGACGCGGGTTGTGGATCAAGTCGCCGGCAATTTTCCCGTATTTGTTGACTGGCCAGGGTCATTTTCATCCGTCTCCATAACTTAAACTGTGATTGAGCTGAGCAAAACCTATAAGAGATTCTCACAGGAATAAGAAAAAGATCTGTGGAAGATCACTTCGGTTATCAATTAGTAACCTGATCTTCCGACAATTGTGATATTGTAGCCGCGAGCCTTATTGCTAATTATGATTAACTAATTAATATTATTATTAATTAACTAATTATTATTATTGCTTAATTATTCATAAACGTTTATTTTTAATCAGAGCGTACATATTGGAAAGGTACTTAGTAATATGGTGTGGTGGAATGGGGCTTATTGAGGCAGAATCTAAGGATGGTATAGTTCATGTTCGGGAAAAAACATATGAGCGAATCAGACATTCTTTATTTGTTTAGCTTTATGAACATCCATTCTTGACACAGTTTTTGCCATTTTTACCAACCAAAGTGTTATAAATGCTCCTCACGTGACCGAAGTAACTCAGTTACTATGATAGTACACAGAGTGCGTATTAAGTAAAATACACATCGAAATAGGCATGCAAATGCCTACATTTTGCTAAAATATGATGGTTAACTCAAAATTAAGAGTAATCTGGCTTCTAAATTCAACCAAATACGTTCCAAATAAACCGGATTTATGGCAAACGACCGGTGGATTTAAGTTTCTTGGCTCTAAACAGAAGAGCTATATCTCTGTGGCGTCAAAACAGATTTTTTACCATTTTTTTAACAAATTCAGAATTTCAAATCCAGTCTGCGACCCCTAGAAATTTTGGAATTTGTATAATTTTGGTACCATTGGGTTCAGGAGGTCTCAAACAATGGGAAAAACCACCGCCACCCAAGAATTTGCATGGTCGGTGCAAAATGGGGCACCCTATTGTACAGAGATAAATGACTCGGCCCTTTCATCTATGTAACTCATGAGGTTAATCTTTTCGATTTGTGCTTACAACATTCCAATGGCTCAAACGTAAACAAAAGTAATTTTTATCTTGGGTTTCATACCGTAAACTGCATCATTCACCTTAGAAAAATAGCTCGAAATAAGGCGCAAACGGAATTGCATTACGAAGGGAGCTTGGGGTATTTGTGAAGGAATAACCAGTAGATGACTTCTCTCAAAGCCATATCAGTCGCCTTCTATCAGGGCGTCGACAACAAAGGAAAAACTTTTAGCAATATATGCTTCAGCTGATACGATGTTTAATGGCCTGCCTGCTCGAATGCTTGATGCAAAATGGAGCAAATACACTGCGTTTATGTATTCGGACACATCCATTCATCAGAATCCTCGGAATCCTCGGTTTGAGCCAAGACCTCGAAGGCTCACACTATGACCAAGAATTTATATTTTCGGCCATTGCATTACGAGGATTCTGATGAAGGGAATATATAAGGATTTTGAAACTCTAATATATGATCACCGTGTATTTGCTGTATTCTGCATCCAGGATTCAAGGAGGTATGTGCATATGCCATTAAACGTGTTGTCGACTTATAATCATGCTCACCGGCTCAGCTCTGTGAAATCTATCAGTATATGGTTCGATACAATTTAGGGGACACTGGAGATATTCCACTTTGCTCGGACCACCGTGCTCCATATCACACTATGTTGACGCAATCCAGCCATTAGATAGCCTTTTGAATTGACCTGCTTGCAGCCCAGCCAGAGAGGCGTGATAAGGGGAAACACTTTAATGGAAGGCTGCACGCATTCTGCTTATTTGTGCGATCAACAAAGGTCTTAAGTGCACGAAACAGACAGATCCGTGGCCGACTACCGCCGTACCCACGCTCCCAGCGTGACCAGATAATCACCTCCACGACACGTGGGCTTGCCAACCAAGGGGGTGGACCATACCACAGAGACCTTGGTTCCAGCACTTCCACACTAGGTACATTTACACTTTATTGCTTGGAATGAATATTAGGGTCCACGAAAGGCAGCAAAAAGCAGGCGAAGATCATGCATGAAAAGCATGCGAAGATCATGCATGATCAGATGGAGTCAATTGATTTTGCCACATCTCTCCTACAATTAAGAAATAATAAAATAATTTTTCTGGTGTATGGTTGTCGTTAAATACTTGAAGATTTTCCGTCTCTCGATCCACCTCAAACAACCGTCACCCCAAATACTCAGCGGGGTTATGTGCCGGGGCGATTCAGGAGCGAGACTGTCTCGACCGACAAAAAAAAACAATGGAAATTATTCGGAGGAGTGCCCTATATGCGCCCTGCAGGGATGACGATAACCCTGGACCCTAAGTTTGGTAAATTTTCTAGACTTGAGGGTGTAACCAGCTTATCTAAACATCATAAAACACCTCATTTATATAAAATTTACATACAGGGTGTTTCATAAAGAATGATATTTTTGAATTGATCATAATGGGGTTATAAATAGGTTGCTGTGGTATGATTTACATATGAATCGAAAGATGATTTAGGGACATTTACGATTTTTCGTATTTTGATAGCTGTTTTGATATTTTTGCTAGTAAAAAGTAGTCTTAAAAATAACTTGAAAAATACTGTCCATCTTGCCTTCATCGAACATGTTCGTAGAAATCACGTGCGGTGACAAGTATCACGCCAATGGCACTGCAAACATGATATCGTCACTATGGTACGTCTCAGTCCACATGCACATTGCCTCTGGAAATTAATTTAAAAAACACACCTCTCAAGCTTAGGAAAGCTCGGGTCCAAGCAAGCAATCCCCAATTGGTCCATGTCCCTTGTTCTGCGGTGAACAGTGGGGTCTTTTGCGCTGTGTCCGCCGCATCCAGTCATTCATATGGAAGGTAAACCAATGAGCCATACGGAGCTTGAGCTAAAAACTTTTAACTTGTAATATTACTGAGACTTTTGCTTTTGATGTGCATGCTCACGTGCCATTTGTGTGTGCTGAAGCCTTTTTAGAGTGCTGCAAGTTCCGTTTTCTCAAATATAAGCGGGCATATATTATGTTTCTTGCACCATTTTCCGAGTACATTTAAGACGAGAGAAAACATGTGATGCAAATGAAAAATATTTATATAAAAATGTCCTAAAATTTACCATTAAAATGAGTGTTTTGTGGATGGATTTGAAGAATTTTCAGTACTTTACTGACCATTTAAAAAATATCATTCTTTCTGAAACACCCTGTACATGCATGTATAAACATTCGATGTAAGTACCTAACCTAACCTACAAAAATCCCGACTATCAAGTTCTTTTGAAAATATTTTAACTAAATGAAAGATAAGATTAAGACTATATGAAGACTTTATTGAGACTATATGAAATATATTTTTGTCAAGGCCGTGTTTGTATAATTGTATTTGTGTATATATATATATATATATATATATATATATATATATATATATATATATTGGAGTATTTCGGCAAGGTGTTCTCCTTGACAGACTGGCGATTAAAAATCACGGAGGTTTCACATTTAGATGCTTTTTTGTAGTTTTTCGAGTATTCGTATAGTTATTGTTATCGGGTGAAAGGTTATGTATGTAAAATGTTACCAAAGTTCATAAATTGCGACTAGTTTCTATTGCGTCTCGCCATCATTATCAAGAATAATACATATTTTTCAGCTCACAGTTCAAATATTCATCTTTGAAAAATACCATTGCATAAAACAAGCTTGATAACACAGACACTTTCACTTTTTTTACCTATGTTGTATTTTTTTAACTCATCACTAACACGGCGAGCCACGAAACCATTCAGGTGTGTGTGTGCGTTGTGAGTATGTGCACGCTATGTAGCTTGTGAATTCAGGGTAGATGTTCAGAAATTAACAGAACGTGTAGTAATGTTAAGAAGGCTGGTTACGGACTTCTATATATTTAACGATTCGGCCGAGCCCACTCCATTTTCTATCAAATGTTTCTAATGTGTTTTTCATACAATTAATTGTTAGCTATTTTTTGCCTCACATTTTAAAATGTTCATAAAATGGGCCAGCTCAGGCCTAACGCCATTGTTGCGCGCTTTATAGATGACTGATTTGCATATCGTTGCGATTAATTTTTGAATCAGATCTAATTGCCCTAAGAAAAACCAGGACTGTTGATTTATTGGAAGCGTTGCTTGAAAGTCATTTTTAAGCCAGTTTTGTATATCGCGAATAAACTGTTGAACAACTCGACAATTCCAAAACAGGTGTGTTATTGTTTCGATGCTATTAGAACAAAAGGTACAAGAATGAGTTGTAGATAGGCCTGTTGTATACAAGTAACGGTAAAGCTGAAATCTGGCTTTTATTAAGTAAAACATATCATCTTCAGGCGCTCGTGCACTTGATATACGTCATTCCCAGTGAAAAAGTTCATCAAAGATTCGGTAGAAGGCTTAAAAAATACCACACTTATTCACAAATTATTCCGATATATTGTGTCCTTTTTACTCTTTCCTTTAAAAAATACCTATTCCATTTACGCGGCCATGATCGCTATAGCACCTGCCCCGTCAGACGCATGTTAACACGCGCATTGACGGGGGTCTGAGCCACCTTCGCATTGACGGGGGGGGGCTGGTACCCGCCCCCCTAAGATCTCGAGGACCACGGTAGGTAGCGAAAAACGGTAAATGGCGTTGGGCTGCCCATCCACTTCTCCATCGAAAACATTTGAACCATTTTTTTGTCAGGTCACATTTAAGGTCACGAGAGGTCAAAACATGCCCGTCATAGGGATAACATGTAAATTCAGTTTTTCGGCCATTACATCTGAACAAGTAAAGATAGAGCAAAACGACTTGAACTATATGAATTCTCTTAGCAAGCCGAATCGAATGATATATAATTTGACCTTGCTAGGTCAAATCAAGGATTTGACCTTACCTGAGGTCAGGTCAGGGTCAAATTATATAAAAAGCATATCATTAGAACTGCAAAGCCCAGGCGAGTCTAATGCAGCTAAAATAAATGCTCTATCACCATCGGTTACTGAGTTATTCCGTAAAAACCATTTTCCCATGTATTTCCAAAGGAGAGGTCATGCCTCGTACTTGACCTTAGGTCATCGATATCAAAAATACCGGAATGTATTTTAGAGAACTCGGTGGGGCCATTATGTGATATGAGTTTCAATCGGATAAGTTGACCCTGCTCCGACTTATGCTATCTTAAACTTTTTTTGAGGTCGGGTCACTTGACCTGTACTGGTGAACTGACCTGACATGACCTAACCTTAAAATTTTCACAGAAGTTGTAAAAAATGGTGAGGGAAAAGGTATACCAAGTACGGCGGCGCTACGCGCCGCCGTTTTTCTGCTCTCTCCGAAAAACCCGAGGGGGCGGGTACCCGCCCCTCGTCAATGCGCGTGTTAACACTTTGTCGTCCTTCATCGTCTCCATCATATGTTCGTAGGACGAATATTTCTTAGACCATTTTTGAAAATTTCGATAGGTGAGGAGGGGTTTATATGATACAGTTTTCATGGGTCAAGCTGTATCTTCTAAAATATCTCTATAACATGTATAAAGCGAGTTTTATTTGATAGCTTATTCATTTTTATCTGTTATATCTATTGTTTTCTTTTCGGTTGGAAGAAAAACATACACTTATTGAAAACGTGAAACAAAGTCAACATTTTCAGCATGCCCCCACTACGGGATAAGTTATTACTGGTCACGGGGCAAGTTGCAGTGCACGAATATTGTCTTATAAAACTGATCAAAAACATGTACTAAACGTCAGAAATATTTTGTAGCGGGACAACGTCAGTGGTACTAGTTGGTGTTGGTCTTCGGTTGTACTAGTCGACCTTGTGTCCCCTTTTCTCGTGTTGTGTTTTGGTTCTCCTCTTCTCGTAGTACGGTGTCGTTTTCCTCTGTCTAATGGTCTGCTTTACCATCGTGGGCCAAACAATTTTATGTTCACTAATTGGTGTTATAATGAATTGAAATTAGATTGTTTATTTAAATTTATACCCATGCTGTCTGTATGAAGACAAAATAGCACACACCAGGAAAATCGTGCTAGACCGAAACGACGCCGATCCATTCTGGGCCTGAATCAAAATTATTAAGTCACTGTCAGTCTTCAGTGGTCGCCCGGGCAGTCGAGTCAGAAGTCTTCCCCCAGGGGTGGAAATTTGTGGCTTTGTTGAGGCAAACAGATGATGGATTGATGACGGTCCAGCTACCACATCGTCGTACACCAGTACGTATACAGTACTTTTTCCCCGACGTAGTACTTGTTCCATGGTACCATGACGTACCGTGGCACGCCTGCCTGGAATGACCTCCTAATTACATACCCGTGGCAATAGATTGTAAATTGCAAGGGCAACTAATATCGACGTATGTATGCTGGTCACGGCCCGCTGATTTGGAAGTGACTCACAATGACAGGAAAGCGATCTAAAAGAAAGAACCCTGACTCAGGGTTGGGCCTGCTCAGGGTCCCTGAGCAGGCACAACACTGGCGAGCCGACCAAAAGTGAAACAGAACTGCAGATGTAAGCTGGGGGAGCAATCATTACAATTTATTCCTTACAATGTGACCAAGCGGCGCAAAAATCACAGACCTAACTTCGAAATTTTTCAGTATGGTACATGGCTCACATAAATTATTAATCAATTAAATTCAATAAAGTCAATTTATAATTATGAAATTAATTTTTTGGCATCGGGGATTCTCAATTCATTCTTTGCACCGAATTGTTACGCCAATCTTTGGGTTGCGACTGTCGACAAACCTTGGTTTATTTTGCACGCGTGCTGAAGGTATTCTGCCAATTGAGGCTCCATCCAGGGGCGCAGCCAGAGGGTGGGACGCACGTAGCGATAAAACTGTTGTTTGACAGTTTGGTGCCTTTTTGGTCAGCTTGGGCGTTCTGTCGCCTTTCCAAGAACCCGGGAAGAGTATGGGCACGTAATCCGTTTCCAGCTATGGCCTCATCGTCGCTCATAATCGTACGGGAGAAGCTAATCTGGTGCCTCTTGAGCTCATCTGGTGCCCACTGAGCTGGTCTTGGCCCCTTGAGCTGATCACGTGCCCTCTAAGCTAATCTGGTGCCCCCTGAGTCAATCTGGTGCCCCTGAGAAAATTATTGTGCCTCTTGAATATATATTATGCTCTGTGAGCTAGTCTGATGCCTCCGAGCGTGCCTGGTGCCCTATTAACTGTTTTAGTGCCCCTTGAGCTGATCTTGGCCCACTGGACTGATCTCATGCCTCCCGGAGTTGATCTACTGTACCCCAAGCCAATATGGTGCCTCTTGAGCTGATCAGGGGTCTCCTGAGCTGATTATGATGTCTCCTTAGATGATCTGGTGCACTCTGAGCTGATCTTGTGTTCCCTGAGGTGATCAGGTGTCCTCTAAGCTAATCTGGTGCCCCCTGAGTCAATCTGGCGCCCCTGAGAAAATCAGTGTGCCTCTTAAACCTATATTATGCTATCTGTCTGATGCCTCCGAGATTGTCTGATGCCCTATTAGCTGTTTTAGTGCCCTTTGAGCTGATCGGGCCCCCTGAACTGATCTCATGCCTCCCGGAGTTGATCTACTGTCCCCTGAGCCAGTATGGTGCCACCTGAGCTGATCAGGTGCCTCCTGAGCTGGTTATTGATGTCTCCTTAGATGATCTGGTGCACCCTGAGCTGATCTAGAGCCCTGCTCTGGTCTGTGATTGATCTGGGGCCCCCTAAGCATATATATTCCTCCCTGAGCTGAACTAATGCCCCCTTGATTGATCTGGTGCCTCATGAATCATCATTTTGCCTCCTCAATCCCTCTGATGCCCTCTGAGCTAGTGTGGTGGCCCCTGAGCTAATATGGTGCCCTTTAAAGCCCCAGTCACACTACACGATCCGACCGGTTTTCGACAGCTTACGACCGCTCGGACGGTCACAATCGAAGATAGGTCTGCGATTGCTCGGCGACAAGTCGGAAGTCGGCAAGTGGTCGGCCATGATCGTAAACCTGTCGAATGTGTTCCGACTGCTTTTATGAACGGTTTGCAATATCGGTCGCCGACTATTTAAGTCGCCGATTGGTCTCATCTGGTCTGTGACCATTCGGAGACTTGTCGCTGACAACTCTGCGGTCAGTCGACGATTAATACTTTCCTTGAGTAAAACAGCAAACACCGATCCATCGGCGACCAGTCTGCGACCGTTCCCTGACCAATCGACGAGTGGTCTAGACCTGTCTGTCTGCATCCTCGCTCGGTCGGGGTGCGGTCTTAGAACTGTTGACGATCGAGGCGGCTTATCTGCGATCAGTCTGCCAGCGTATGGGGTGGGAGAAGGTTGAGTCATACATACCTGACACAACATATTGTCATTTTTGCTTCTGCCTTTAATTTTACAGGTTTCTTGTCAGTTGCATCACTGCAATAGTTTTTTAGTTAACCTAAAAAAAAACATTTGTTAAATATAGTTTTAGACGTAACATCTTGATTTGCACATTTGGAGCCGAGCGAAGATACGACGATGACAAGGAGAGAAAAAGAGGGAGTGTTCCCCCACCACAGCTGAGGAGCCCCCAGCCGGGAAGAAGAAAGCGGTATCTAACCACCTGTCAGAGCAAGATGAAAAAAGTCTTGCAGAGTGGTTTCAAGACCACCCCGAATTATATGACCAAGCCTGTAGGAACTTCCGCAACAGGGAGCTGAAGAATCAGTTGTTGGATGACAAGGGCAGGGAAGTGGGTATCTCGGGCCATGAACTGTCACAGTGGTTCTGTAGTGGCGAACGATGTTCGGTTGATGTTCGATATTCGATGTTCATGCATAGCTATGTCATGCATGTGACACTAATGGGTGAAAAACTGCTGAATCACGTGAAAACGGGTGCAGGCGCCCAAAGGATCCCAACATGCCTCCACTCTTGAGGTCATAACTCCGTGACTTTGAAGGGTAGGAACAATTTTTTCTCGCAAACTGTGCACAATGAATGCCCCAGAGGCTACACAACATTTCAAGACTCTTACTTAAGAAGCTCGTTTTCAATTCTTGAAAAACCTGAGGGGTTGCAACATCCCTCCTCCCCTGTACGTGCAAGGGTTAACACACCCTATGGCGTTGACTAGTAATAAATGGGTTAAAAATTCCACAGCTTCCCCTTAAATTCGGACGTTACGCCGTCACCGGCATTAATTATACCGTGGGTTACGACGGCACAGCTCCATAGTGACACCTAGTGTCATGTTTCGGAAGTAAAAAGTAGTATATCTTGTGCGAAAGCCATATTTTTTATTATTTTACCTAAAAGAAAATTGCCAAATGTAGCGATCTTATCTCACGAATTTATAAATTTCGCTGTACTGCGGGTCAAGGTCACCGTTAAAAAAATAGGTCACGAGTTCATGAGGTGAAATTTGCAGAAATATGAAAATCGAAGATAGCCAAATTGAAATCTGCTAAATGGTGAACGAAAACGTAAAATATTGTTATGATCATTAAAAAGATGGCAGAACTATAGGCTTTCAAAACAATGCCTACATGGTGACCCCGAAAAATGCCGGAGGCTATATCTGTGTTACCAAATTTTCAAATAGTATCTAAATGCTCTCACCGTGTCCGATTCGATTGCTGATAACAGATATCGCGGCTCAGTGTATGTCATAAATGGTGCAACTTGATTGGTGGCACATGCTTTTCGGTAGACTTTGGTCTTGAAGTTGTTTTCTTTTCCTTGTTATGGAGATGTCTAGAAATGGGAGCTGTCCAGCTTGTTCTACATCAAGAGTCACTTTGATGTTGACGTCCTTGGTGTTCAATTTCTCAACCCAAGTGTGCAAGGCTTCATCAGTGCCCTCAAATAGAATGAGGTAGTCATCCGCATAGCGGCAGAAGTGGATAACTGTGCTCCCGCAAGCTGACGCCAGTTCTTGTAGGTCTTTCTCCCACATTCCCATAAAGATGTCGGCTACAAGTGGAGAGTAGCTTTTCCCCATGGCCAGGCCTTTGGTCTGTCTAAACCAGCGCTGCTTTTCGTCGTCTTCAACCACAGCGTGACAGTTTCTGATTGACAAGTCAAGTAAGTCTGCCACAAAGTCTGGCTTGAGAGAGGTGACATCGCTTAGAGCATCTTGACTCTCCTTCAGAAGGCTTCGGATGAGATGGATAGCTGGCCCAGTTGGAATGGACGGAAACATGGCCTCGACATCGAGTGAAACGAGGCGACATCTTTCGGAGCAATAGCTAAACGTATAAAATGCATATCATTAGAACTGCAAAGACAAGGCGTGTCTAATGCAGCTAAAATAAACGCTCTATCACCACCCGTTACTGTGTTATTCAGTCAAAACCATTTTCCCATGTATTTTCATGGAGAGGTCATGGCTTGTACCTGACCTTAGGTCCTCGATATAAAAAATACTGGATCATATCTTAGAGAACTCGGTGGGCCCATTATGTGATATGAGTTTCAATAGGATAAGTTCACCCTGTTCCGACTTATGCTATCTTAAACTTTTTTTGATGTCAGGTCACTGGACCTGTACTGGTGACCTGATCTGAGATGACCTAACCTTAAAATTTTCACAGAAGTTGTAAAAATGATGAGAAAAAGGTATGCCAAGTACGGCAGCGCTACGCGCCGCCGTTTTTCTGCTATCTCCGAAAAACCCAAGGGTGGAGGCGGATACCCGCCCCCGTCAATGCGCGTGTTAAAGGGAATCCCTTTAAAAGGAATTCCCTTTAAAGATAATCCCTTTAAAGGGAATGTGGCACCTTGGTTGAATCCTGAAATTTAGTGTAATTAGGGGAACTTTTAGCGGAAAGTCATTCAGGGGTCCATTATTTCTCTGAAAAATGTACAATAAGCTCAATGTTTAGATTTTTAAAAGGCTCCTCTAGAGAAAACATATCTACCTGTGGATGATGTCATGATCTGGCAGCCACTACCATATTCCATGGGCTTCAACGGCTTCGATTGGCTGATACTCACCGTGACGTCAGCATATGTCGTAACACCAACATGACTGTCAACTGTGGCCTGCTGCTAAGGGTACATGAGGGGTACATTTCAGGTAGTTTTTAGTTTTTTTCTTCCGAAAGTTTGAGTTTCAGGACAAATGATATATAGAGTAGGGTAGAGTGGCGTAACGCGCCCACCTGGGTGAGACGCCCACTACCGTCTCCAGGCTGATGTAGGAACTGGACCCTCCATCTAGTATTTTTTCTGGTAGCGGTCTTTCTGATCGGGTCCTGAGCGTGTTTGGACGCGGCTAGTCTGCTCCGCTAATTTTCAGCAAACATTTGTTGTTTTTTGCCCCTCCGGATATAAAAACAAGCTATCTTAACACGCGCATTGACGGGGGCGGGTACCCGCCCCTCGGGTTTTTCGGAGATAGGAGAAAAACGGCGGCGCGTAGCGCCGCCGTACTTGGTATACCTTTTCCCTCATCATTTTTACAACTTCTGTGAAAATTTTAAGGTTAGGTCATCTCAGGTCAGGTCACCAGTACAGGTCAAGTGACCCGACCTCAAAAAAGTTTAAGATAGCATAAGTCGGAGCAGGGTGAACTTATCCGATTGAAACTCATATCACATAATGGCCCCACCGAGTTCTCTAAAATATGTTCCGGTATTTTTTATATCGATGACCTAAGGTCAGGTACGACGCATGACCTCTCCATTGGAAATACATTGGAAAAATGGTTTTTACGGAATAACTCAGTAACGGATGGTGATAGAGCATTTATTTTAGCTGCATTAGACTCGCCTGAGCTTTGCAGTTCTAATGATATGCATTTTATATAATTTGACCCTGACCTGACCTCAGGTCAGGTCAAATCCTGATTTGACCTAGCAAGGTCAAATTATATATCATTCGATTCGTCTTGCTAAGAGGATTCATATAGTTCAAGTCGTTTTGCTCTATCTTTACTTGTTCAGATGTAATGCCCGAAAAACTGAATTTTACATGTTATCCCTATGACGGGCATGTTTTGACCTCTCGTGACCTTAAATGTGACCTGACAAAAAAATGGTCCAAATGTTTTCGATGGAGAAGTGGATGGGCAGCCCAACGCCGTTTACCGTTTTTGCTACCTACCGTGGTTCTCGAGATCTTAGGGGGGCGGGTACCCGCCCCCGTCAATGCGAAGGTGGCTCAGACCCCCGTCAATGCGCGTGTTAAAGTTGCGATTGTACTGTATGCGTTTTAGATGCACTCACGGCAATTTGTGAGGTTAAGACAGCTAGTTTGTGCGGCATTTTGACAGCCACTGTGCGGCATAGAAACGCCGCAGAAATGAAATAATATTTGTTGCGACGCTGCCGTTGCTACGTGGGTAAGACGCCCATGTGTGGTGCGGGGTAAGGCGCCCCAGGCGCCTTACCCCAATATTTGGTAGGCATTTTACCCCAATGGATAAGTGTGTCCTTAGGATAGGTAGGACATGGAGGTAGGGCTGCTATCGCTATTACCACCATCACGACCAGTACTGGTCGTGATGGCGAAGTACGTTGGGTTAGAAAAAATCACCGTAACAGAAGACATTGAGTTTCAAATATTAGTTCCTATAGCACACAGGAAAGTTTTCGCGTTTGCTCTCATTTGTTCATCTTGAGGGGTGGTCTTAAATCACTGACGGATTCAAAGGGGGCTAAAGGGGCCATGGTCCCCACCAAAACCTACAAAATTATATTTTCCCCCTCAAGGCCAAATTTTGGCCTTTTTTAAATACTACGTTTTTTAGATTTCTTCTTGATTTACCCCCCCAAGGCTGGTTTGGCCCCTACAAAAGTTGCTCCTGGATCCGCCAATGTATTAAGTACCTACTTTCGTCATGGATCTGCTCGAAGCACTGTTTGCATATAGCGATCCCGAACCATCATCGTCGTTAAATAAATTTTCCAGATTATACATACCCATCCTCATCCTACCTTGACATCATGTTCCAGAATATGGGAAGACATACCGAAGAAGAACCACTTGCAGGCAGAATGAGCCGGAGGCGCTTTAAGGTGCTTTGCACCCCGCAAAATATGTTGGGGCCCTATCTTAAATTGCTTTCGCGTTTTCCGTTAATAGGTAAAAAGCTTATCTGCTTATTTTTGCAGTGTCGGGCTTTAATGCCTCGAATAACTTGCCCACTTTGTCACAACATTACCATAATGCGTAATCACAACAATGTTGCCACTTGTTTATGTAACGAGATACAGTATGCGCTAGGTGTTATATGACGGCGTTTTGCCCCGGGGTTAGGGCGCTTTACCCCGCTATCGGGGTAAAACGCCTTTTTACATGGTCTCAAGAAAAAACAAATTTCGCACACTTCGCATAGCGTTAGAGTCCCAAATTTCTATCAGAGTGTGGACAGAAGATCACAGAACTTAACGAAGAAAACATGAGGCAATTCCATCCACGCAGGATTGGTACAGACATATTCTCCCTTAACGTATGCGTCTTACCCCACTCTACCGGTTTTCCGGCATGCTATACAACTTGGCTATTCCAGTTAAAATCACGTTATGAAGGTGCCACATTTCCTTTAAGTCCTTTGCTTTCATTTCAATCTCCATCCACTCTGCCATGCTGAAGGTAAAACTTAACCCCACAAAACTGATACACTTCCATCGTGGACAGGGGCGCAGCCAGGGAGGCACGTGCCCCCCATCGGTGCCGGAGTGCCCTTTGATCGCTAGGCGGTGCATCCCGTTTGGGCATCGATTCTAGATGCACTTAGATCACATTTAGCGATTAAAACAATTTTTTGATAATTTAGTACCTTTTTTGGTTAGCTAGGACATTCTGTCGCCTTTCCAGGCACCCGGGAGAATATGGGTACGTAATTCGTGACCAACTAATGCCTCATCGTCGCCAATAATCGCACCAGCGGAGCTAATCTGGTGACCCTTGGGCTCATCTAGGGCCCACTGAGCTGGTCTTGGCCACTTGAGCGGATCGCGTGCCTTCTAAGCTGATCTGGTGTCCTTTGAGTCAATCTGGTGACCCTTGAGCAAATAATTGTGCCTCTTGAACCTAGCTAATGCTTTCTGAGTTAGTCTGATGCCTCCGAGCTCGCCTCGTGCCCTATTAGCTGTTTTATTGCCCATTGAGCTGATCTGGGCCCCCTGAGCTGATCACATGCCTCGCAGAGTTGATCTACTGTCCCCTGAGCCAGCATGGTGCCTCTTTTTAGCTATGATCTGGTGCCCCCTGAGCTGGTATGGTGCACCCTGAGCTGATCTTGTGTTCTCCGAGCTGAGCTATGCCCCTGCTTTGGTCTGGGGGCTGGGAGCTGATCCGGGCTCCCGGGCTGCTCAATCTGGTTCCCCCTGAGCAGATATGTTTCCCCCTGAGCTAAACTAATGCCTCCTGAGACGATATGGTGCATCCTGAGCCAATAGTTTGCCTCCTGGACCCATCACATGCCCTCTGAGCTCGTCTAGTGCCCCCTGAGCTAGTGTGGTGCCCCCTGAGCTAATCTAGTGCCTTTTAGGCTGATCTGGGCCTCCTGAGTTGATTAAGTAATTTCCTCAGAAACTCTGGGGCCCTGAGCTGAGTTGTGCTCACTGAGGCTGATGAAGGCCCCTGGGCTGGTGTGGGGCTCCTGGGCTGATTAAATGTCTCCTGGTTTGATCTAGTACCTCCTAGTTGATCTGTGCCCCGAGCTGATCGGGGACCACTGAGCTGATCCCTTGCCCTCTCTCTCTGAGCTGATATGGTGCGCCCCGAGCTGATCTAGAACCCTGATCTGGTCTGGGGACTAGGAGCTTATCTGGGCCCGCGAGCTGATCAATCTGGTGCCCCCTGAGCAGGTATATTGTCCCTGAGCTAAACTAACGCCCCCTGAGTTGATCTGGTGCCTCATGTGTCATCATTGTGCCCTCTGAGCCCATCTGATGCCCTCTGAGCTAGTTTGGCGCCCCCTGAGCTAATATGTTGCAAGGCCCTATGAGCCTATCTGAAGCCCATTGAACTAGTCTGATGACCCCCTATCTTTGGGGCCACTGAACTAGTCTAGTCCCGGGCCAAGTATGAGCTGCTCTGGGGGAGGGGGGCTCTGATCCACACCAGGGGCCCCCTGAGCTGGTCTTGAATAGACAGAGAATAAGAACACAAGGCCAACTTCCATCACCTTGGGGGTCGCGGGGCTAGTTTAATGCCAGGGGGCACAACTGGGGGAATGGGAGGCAGCTGCTCTGGAGGTCTCTGATCCGCACCAGGGGGCCCCTAAGCTGGTCTTGAATAGATGGGGAATAAGGACACAGCGCAAGCTCCCCTTGCAAAATGGAGCTAACGGAGAATGAGCCGTCATCGCTAAAACGACTTGTGGTGCCTAGGCACCCCGGGTTAAATAAATTACTTATTATACTGGTGGATTCTGGGGAGGGGTGATAAAAAGGCATGTGCCCCTGAGCTCAGAGCACAGTCCCCTGAACCAGGATTTGTACTAATTAATTTAAATGAATGAAGAACTAGTTTCTCAAAATTTTCAGCCCTATCCAAACTACCAGCCTGTTTACCTTTTCTTTACTTCAACTGGGACCGATCCTTGAAAATATGGAACTTTTAAACGCGTCAAAAAGGTATCTCCCAAATTATTCCGGCAACAAAAATTGTATCCGTCCAATGTCACTATGCCACACCTCCTCCCACGGCCCTTGTGGGAGCCGCGGAACTTAATCCGCGTTCAACCAGGGCTCACTCGTCACGACACAACCAGTGGGCATAACACATGAATTTTCGACTCAAGATCAGGGGCGCAGCCATAGCTTTGGTGTGGGGGCACACCACCTTTGAGGGGCACCCCGGGAGAGAAAGGGCAATTTTAACGTAACCTAAAAACTTGCTATATCTTAGTTGATATGAACTTTTGGGTACCTTTGGTCCAAGAAAATGCAAATCAAGCATTGACGGAGAATGAAAACTGAATAAAAACCAGACAAAAAAGAAAAATGTCACCGAAATCTCATGAAAATACCCAAAACACGACTTTTTGAGATATATTTAAGGACAAATCAGCCAACTCATGCAAGTACTTGACATCAGAGAATTCAGCGGAGCCTGTGATATCTGTCACTATGTGCAAGATAAGACATATTGGGCGGCATTGATCTGCCAGGGGGCGGCAGTTATCCACCAGGGGCGGCATTCATCCGCCAGGGGCGGCAGTTAGCAGTCAAGGGGCGGCAGTTATCAGTCAGGGGCGGCAAGGATCAGCCAGGGGGCGGCAGTGATCAGCCAGGGGCGGCAATGATAATTCGGTGGGAAACAGTGACTAACCAGGAGGGGTAAGTATATGGATGTTGAAATAAACCGTTTTTTCACCAGGGGCGGCATAAATTAAGGCGGCAATGATAAACCAGGGGTGTCAGTGATCAGCCAGCTGATCAGTGATGAAACAAAAGGCGGCAGTTCTCATCTGGAAGGGGGCTGCAGTGATAAATTTTTGGCGACATTAATCAGACTGGGGTGGCAATGATGCGGCGTCATAAATCAGGGGGAAAGGATAAGTCAGGTGGCAATGATTAGCTAGAGGTGGAACAAACCAGAGTTGAAGTAATGAACCCCGGAACGGGAAAAACTTACAGGGGCGGTACGGATCAGGGTGGCAGTGATGAGATAGGATGACACTCTTCAGGGTAACAGTGATAAGCCAGGGGCGGCACATGTATTGGGGGTGCTCAGCACATGATTGGGGGTGCTCGAATTAGGATTGGGGTGCTCGGGCACCCCCAAAGAGATAGAAAATTACACCCCTGTGTATCAGGGCCAGGTGGGGTATGTTGTAACAGTGATACAACTCACCCCAATGTACAATCAGCTCATTAGGGGTGTCACCGAAGATTCGTTTTTTTCCAAAATAAAAAAACAATATTATTATGACGAGTAGCCACAGCAAAAAATAGGCAAATATATTTTTGCTGCAATAATTGCGGGTCAGAATACGTGCAAGACAGGCCGCACTGATGGAATGAAAGCAAAAGCAAAAATTAAAGTCTAACGAGTCCGGTGACGAATCTAGGATTTCGTTAGGGAGCAGGCTAGGGAGAGGGGTGCCGAATCTGAGGGGCACCAATTTACCACCCAATAGTCGGCTAGTGTCGAAGAAAAAACGCGTTTAAAAAGCGTATTTGTAAATGCTCATTTTCATGAAAGCTACCTTTCAGTGAGACATATTCACACTTACCATTAAACATATTTCGGGCCGGCAAGGTTTCGCCCAGAACGTAATGACTGGTACCTTGGTAGAAAATACTGCATTCACTGATGCTAACTGAAGCACCATGAGCAAAGAATACAGCTAACTTCGGTCTTGAAGAAAACCGAGGTGTCGTATCGACCACCTCCACATATCATAGTTGTCTTGGCTAACGCTGGGTCCCTACAGAAACCCTGCTTGACGCTACACTAAGCGCAATTAACAATGAATACAGTGAACTTTTGTGAACTTAAGTCATGGCCAAAACTAAGGTGTCGTGTCGACCACCTCCATATATCGCAGTTGTCTTGACTAACGCTGGGTCCCTACTGAAATGCCCGATTGACGCTAACCTAAGCATTAGAGGCCGCATAGCTTCTGCGAGCCTGGGCCCCTGAGTGTTTGGTGGCTACCCTGAGCTAATATTGAGTCCCCTCAGCTGATCTGGGACCGCTTTAGATAACCAGGCCCTCACACTGAACTTGAATGTGTCGCCACTGGAGCCTTCTGAGCTTTTCGGGGCCCCTGGGCTGTTCTGGGACCGTGAAAGAGTATTGTACAGGAGCTTACTGGCTTGGCCTCAGATCCTTCGCTGCTTTGGGCCCCGCCTAAGCTAAAAATAACCCTATAGGTGAAATTATTGTGGCAGCCATGAGCTGGTCTAGGTCCCGTGAGAGAATTTACTTAAGAGGTCTCTGGTTTGGTCGTAGGGCCCCTTGCTTGATTAGTGTCCCTTGAGCTGGCAAGGGCCCCTTGAGCTGGTATCGTGTTCGTTTAACTGATATAGGCCCCTTTAGCTCATTTGGGGCCCGTTGTGCGTATCTGGGCCCCATGAGTTCGTCGAGACGCCCAGCTTGTCTGGCCATCTTAGATTGTATGGGCCTCCTGAGCTGCTTGGGGGCCCCTCAGCGTGTCTAGGCCCCATGAGTTGAAGGTTGGCCCCCTGGGCTAATTTTGGGCCCCTGAGCTTATTTAGGACCTGTTTAAATGGGTAGGCACCCCACACTGCCTACGCTGCCTATACAGCTTATTAGGGGTGTCGCCACAGACTCATTTTTTCCAAAAACACTATATTATCACATTTAGCCACGACGAAAAATTAGGTAAAAATATTTTTGCTGCAAACATTGTGGGCCAGGATAAGTGCAAGACAGGCCGCGTTGATGGAATAAAAGCAAAAGCAAAAATTAAAGTCTAACAAGTCCCGAGAAGTTATGGCCACATCCCTTCCTGCACTTCACAAATTCGAGGGACACCCCTGCTCGCCCCCCCGCCTCCCACTTCCCACGTCCATGCAATTCATCCGTATCCCTGATACAACCCTTCCCGTAACTATTGTGAGAGGATTACTTAGTCCATAACTAATACATTTAGGCTTTTCAGTTTGAACAGTTGCAGCTTTAACAGACTTTAGCCCTGACTAAAGTCTGCTGGTACCTAGTCAAGAATTTGCCCCTTTCGACACATTGTGTTGGCTTCTTTGTTCCAAACGAGTCAATTTTACAACTTGGATGGTTGATGTTTCGTTTGCGTTTTTCGTTGCCATGATTTTCGTATTGCATTGACCATAGTTTTGTGCAATAAAATACATGTTTATAATTCTATTTTAAATTCGTTGAAGGCTGTTCTCACGGCCATGATCGGTAGCAGCCAGTCTCCGAAACGTGACACACTGATGCGTCACGTTTTGGTGTCACTTAACGTCTAATGTGTCACTTAACCCACCATGTGATAATACTCACTCATCCGGTGGGGTAAGTTGTATCAAGTGAATAGGTCCATTCGCCGGGCAGTTGGAGGCAAACCAGTAAATATTAGGAAAACAATTAATTGGTAAAAGGAAGCCAAAGGCTGCAGCTACAAGATGGTATTAAAATTACGAGGCCATCCCAAGTAGTTACGAAATTAATGGACCTGGAATAAAAACTGATACAACCCACCCCACCCTCCCCTAAGGTTTGTAATCAGTAAGAAAGCTGAACTAGAACTGTGTCCCAGGACTGGGGCCCACGATAAATGCATGCCAAAATTTGCATGAGGACTTGCTTCCACAAGGTGCATGTTTGGTAAGAGTACGCAGTAGACCGTCGTGCAAGAGTAGGCACGCTTAGGAGATAAAGGCACTTATTTTCGCTCGGGACAGAGTGCATAATTCATATTTGGGAAGATAAACATTGCAGCATTAATAATTATGGTGTCTATAGCTTTACAAACGGGTTCGTCATGTGTATTTTTGCAAGAGCTTTCCAGTGGTTACCATTATTTCCTAATCTGACATCTGCGTGGGAAAATATTACACAATTACTGATTTTGCTTCATTCTGACGGGGTAGGCTTCGGCTGACTTGCCACTGCCTCTGATAATCCCCGACCCTTCGCTCGACTGGCACGCATACCTGGGTCACGTGATTACTACGTGTTTACAACGACAGGTGCAAGGTCACACGTAGCAAATAGTGTGTGGCGCGCAGGGGCACAGTGTTTTGAACCGAGGTGATCAGTACTGTCTCGCAGGTGTCTAGCCCCAGGCGGTCCGTTGAGTGACCGAGGCGCCTGGGCACGAAAGTCTAAGACTGGGTATGTCTGAGTTATGGCTTCAAACAATGTTTCCAGCCTCATAAGGCTCACATGATCACAGCCGAAATATTTTTTCGGATGGATTAGAGTTCATGGAGCTTAAAACGGCACCCTGTGGCCGGATTTTTGTTATGTAACACCCGCCCCGGTGGGTCTCCGAGACACTTTCCCCTGTTGGGGAAGGGGTTTAAACACCTCCCCTCGAACTCGGCTCCTATGCAGGATGGAGAAAAAACGCGAACACTGGTGGATAGCTCATTAGAATTTATCTCGAAACTACATTAGTCACTTTTTGCCTCAGGTCAATATTGAGGTCATGACAGGTAAAAAAATGTGATAGGGTGTAGAAGAGTTTCTTGGCCCTATCGTCTGACTGATTTCAGTTAGTATAAATTGTAAGGCGCCATTCGCCTCCTGTTTTTACGGAAAATCGAACCATGTATATTATGACTATACTACATGAAAACATAAAACTAACCTGACATAAGGTTAGGTCAATGCCTTCATCTGATCTAGCATAATCAATATGCATATGAATCAGCTTGCAATAACAATCCAAACGTAATGATATCAAAATAAAAAAAAACTTTTTCATCATTGCCTGCGAAATTATTGACCTAAGTCTACCTATTTAACCCATTAGCGCCCAGCGGGTCATTTTTGTCCTCTGACTTTGACAGGGTGCAGAATCGGCACCAGTGAAGTGATCTTCATGTTTATGATAGGGATGTGTGTTTCAGAGCGTGGACAAGCTGGAAAAATGTATTTGATAATTCTAGGTTTTTATGGGACGATTTTGGTCGAACTTATTTCGGCGAGGTTTTGGTCAGCGTGAGATAGCTCTGCAAATTTTGTTTCTCACAATAACATATGGAAAGCTGAAAAGGGTTTGCATGATTGACATTAAGCCAAGACCACTAGGAGTCAGATGGTGAAGAAGGAATAAGATTTTCTTGAACGGCTTTGCCATGAGACATCGTCAAATATGAAGCGGACAAAAATGACCCGCTGGGCGTTGCGGACATCTGCTGGCCGCTGAAAATGAGGAAAAGAATGCATCCTGTCCTCCCGTCTGGTGGGTTAGGTGCACAATGTTACCTAGAGGGAAGGGAGGCATTGTGGGTCCTGCGAATGCAGGGTTGCCAGTTTATATATTTTTCATCAAATCTGAAGATTTTTAGTGCAATGTCGATACGTTTGGAAACTTTGAAGTTCATGAAATGCTTCCTACCGTTTTCGGGGTCTGTCTTATTTTGGGAATGATTATCACAAAATTTTAACGGAAACATGCAAGATTGTTCCAGTATTTTGCAAAGGCGTTATTAAATACAATTTTCAGGGGTTTTCAAAACTTATCGAAATTTTAGCACTGACTTCACTGTTAAGCTAGCAGAGCCTTGTCTTTTCCCCTTGATGGATTGTGTGTAGTGGATAGAGAGAATAGGGAACAGTAGCGGATTGAGGACTTCATTGGGTGGTGGGGGGGGGGGGTTAGGGATCTCGAGCCTCCCCGCCATGGCCTCGGAACAGCCCTCAGTAATGCATTTAGGTACTATAGGCACACTGACATTTCGGTAGGGGGGGGCTTGAGCCTTCCTAGCCCCCTTGTGTCCACTAATGATTGAAAGCCAATGACCAGCTGACAAAAATGAGTTGTAAATTATCGCGGCCGCCGCGCTGGTTGGTTTTGACGAGATGGCGCAGTGCCAAACGTCTGGAGCAGTATAAAACGGGTGAAAGCTTGGGAAGTTCTAGAACTTCTGTCTAAAACGCAACTAGCACTATTTTTGCTTGGTTCTACTCAAGTAAAACTACCATGAGTGAGCATCCCAGGGGTTAGGAGGAGGGGTCAAGACCTGCCTGTGTTTTTTTGTCTCCCACAGACTTTGTCTAGGGCTTGGATTGCAGTGCCAGCGTTAAACCATCCAGAACCCCTCCTGGATCGAGAATAAATCTCCAGCCATGGAGACATAAAAATATCGAAAGCATAGTTGTTAGCAATGCCACAGAGCAAATGTTTTGCAGGAAAAGAAGCAAAATAAATTGTTTTAAGTGCGCAAGATAGCGGAGCGGATGAAGTGCATATCATAATCATACCATCACAAAATATATTAGTCATGAGGATGAGAAAGATGATGAGCTTACCAGCGTTACAATGACCAGTGGCGTGCCTGGAAATGTGGAGGTTCACATTTATGCAACTATGAAGCGCGCTACTTGTTCCAAAGAAAAGTTGGAAAGATGGAAATGGACCCGTTTGGAGAATTGGAGATTAATCAAGCTAATGTGCACCGCGTGGGGGAGCTAACAGATTGAGTTTTCAAAACTTTTCATCTATATGCTGAATATTACGATTTCTCGTTGAAAGCTCAGTGAGCATCAGTCACAAAGTCTGGGAGGCAGAGAAGGAAGGGGGTAGAGGCAAAAGAAACAGTTTCCCAAAACCTTTGATATTCACAAATATTCTTAAAATACTATGATGTTCACAATTTTAGTCTATCCCCGCAAATCATCAGCCTAGGTTAACCACGTTTGTATACTATTTGCAAATATGCTGTTAGTGTTGTCTTTAATTAAACCTTTAGAGTATAGAACTGTCTAAACATTTTACTATGGCCTATATTCAAGAGGAAATAAAAACACTTCACAGAACTGCAGTAAAAGCGATGCGCATTGGGCCGCTGAGTGCGGTGACATGCCGCCCGGGAGCCGGCCGCGCAGTGCCAGCCGATATCCCAAACGCCCAGCGGGTCATTTTTGTCCGGTGTCGTATCTCAGAATCTAAAAGTGGTATCGATTTAAAACTTTAGGAACATCTTATTGGGCATATTCTAAGCATAGGTAAACATTTGTTTCGCCAATTTGAAAGCTGGAACTAGGTGCGGGCGTTAATGGGTTAAACCTCGTCCCGGTGGAAGGTGTTTAAACACCCCCACGGGTTTTTCCGGCGGCACGAAAAAAAACAGCGGCGGGAAGCGCCGCTGTACTTGGCACCCTTTATCCTTGATTGATTCCGCAACTTTCCCCAAAATTTCAAGGTTGGGTCATCTCAGGTCAGGTCACCAGTGCAGGTGACCTCACCTCCAAAAATTGTTAAGCGGCATAAGTAAGAAATGGGTTACTTTATCGAATTAAAACTTATTCCATATAATGGGCCCACCGAGTGCTACAACATATATTCCTGCATTTTTCATATCGATGACCTAAGGTCGATTACGGACCATGACCTCGCCATTGTAAATACATGGGAAAACAGAAATTGGGCTGTATTTGTGTAGTCAACAGCTGGAAATACCTCCATATTTCCAAAATAGTAGTATCCTGGGACCCTTTCCAGGCCCATGTTGCAATTTTTGACCTGTGATCTCTGAGAGGTCATCTGGGGCTGTTTAAGCAGTTTTCAGACTTATCTCAATAACTTTGCATGAAATGATACAGCTTTTATTTTGATATCATTGCGTTCAAATTGCTATTGCGAGTCGATTGATATGCATATTGACTATGCTAGGTTAAAAAGTGACCCTGAGCTGAGGTCAGGTCATTTTTGGGTTTTGACGTAGTATGGTTCGTTCGATTTTCCGATTTGATTCATCATTCGATTTTCCGTGACAAGAGGAAGCGAATGGTGTCTAAGAAATGATTCTCACTCAACTCTGGCAGACGCTAGATCCAAAAAACTCTACTCAAAATCCCACTTTCTTTGACCTGTCATGACCTCAAAATTGATCTGAGCCAAAAAGCGACTAATATAGTTTATTCATGAATTTGTATGAAATATCCACCAGCGTTCGCTTTTCCCGCTATCCCACATAAAGGCCGAGTTCGAGGGGGTGTTCAAACACCCCCTCACACCAGAACGAAGGTGGCTCGGAGGGCGCGGAGGGCGCTCACTGGGGCGCAGGTTAGGTAATTCAAGATGACCTCTCAGAGATCACAAGTCGAAACTTGCAGCATGAGCCTGGAGAGGGGCTTAAGCTACTACGATTTGGAGAATGCAAAGGCATTCTACTACATATCAACAGAAATAAAGCAATTCCCCTCAATTTTCGTTTTCCCATGCATATCCAATGGAGAGGTCATGATCTGTATGTGATCCAAGGTCATCGATCTGTAAAATCCCGGAATATATTTTGCACTATTTGATGGGGCCATTATGTGATATGAGTTTTAAGAAGACAGATTCACACCGTTCTTACTCACGAAATCTTAAACTTTTTGGAGTTGAGGTAACTTGACCTGCACTGTTGACCTGACCTGAGATGGCACAACCGTAAAATTCTAGAAAAGGTTGAAGAACTAATTACGGATAGGGTGCGCCAAGTACGGCGGCGCTTCGCGCCGGCATTTTTGTACCCGGTCGGAAAGACCTGAGGGAGGGTGTTCAGACGCCCCCTCTCCGGGGCGAGGGTGAAGACGACTCCAATAAATTTTTGATCTGGCTGAATCCAGTCAGGTGCAAGGGATAATAATGGGAAAAGCCCAGTATGTCAACCAGACACCACCTGGCCTCTTTTCACAACCATTGCGACGTGGGGCGTCAATCCAACTCGCTTCCCCTTGTTAACTCAGGAGTCAAAGGTGATACGAAAAATAGAAATGGCACTGGAAGCTCCTTGCCGTCTTGTTCTAAAGATATAAACACAAATAAGCTCGAGACTATGACCTTTGGTGATCCCTGGTAGCGTCATTATTGACGTGATCTCAAAATAACTAGACGATATCTGGGTAATTTATATTTCGAAGAGCTTTTGAATGAGGACCTAGGCCTGCTATAGGAGCCTCGTTTTTCCCTTGCTTTGTCGTTCTTATCTAAGAAAAACAAAATTGACCCACATGGGCGTGGAAATCACGTTAAAACTCGTTCACCTAACCTAAACTGTTACCAATTTACAGCCATAAGTTGTCAGGTTGATAACCATAAATTGGTGTAAGACGAATAGTCTCTCATTCAAATCGGCTCCGAATAACTCGCCAAAAAATGAGGATGGGGCCCGAGAAGAGCACCAAGGCAATTAAAATTATGTATATGGGCATATTTTTTCCTTTATATTTCCCCCTCAGCTTATCAATGGAATGGCCTGGGGATTTGGGTCAGTTTGAATTCAAATTGTTTGTCAGGTTGAACATATATGTCTGTTCCATGGGTGTCTGTTCCTGTTGTGACTTATGCTGATAGAATTGTCACCATTGTACAGCAAAATAGATAAATAAATATATCTATTTTATATGCTAATCAGGACTTATGGACCAGAAAATGGTAAAAATGAAAACGATGAACATATTTTGCTACAATCCATGAACGCTACGACGCTAAAACTATTTATGAAGAACAAGAAGGGAGCATGAAAATGTGCCGTTTGGCTAATGGGGTCTCAATCACAAAAAATAGTTGATAAGTGCATGAGGTAGGGAGTTGAAACCTGCTACTACATTACAAATGACTAAAACTATCGACTTGCATAAGTACTGAATCCTCATATTTATTTGGAATGTTTCGAAATTAGGATCAGATATTCTGTCTGAATTATATTCCACTGTTTTCTTGTTGCTCATGTGTCCAGGGTGAAACACACACATTCAGGTCTTGCTTGTTTTTGCATTTTTTTAAGAGACAAAAGAAGAAAATGGGTTAAAAGCAGCTTTGGGTTTTTACACACACCGACTGTTGAGGCTATATGGTGTCGCCAACTCTCATGTTGTTGGGAGTGGAGACAAAGAGAACATTACATGAATCGAAAAAGAGCTATTGTTTTCTTTATTAGGCTCTTCGGTTTCCTGCCTTCCCCTTGCTTACCTGGTTATGTGCTCATAACGACCTTCATAAAAGGTCGCATTAGCCCTTGCCAAACGGGAAAGGCTTTCAAGTACTTCGAGCTAGAGGGGTACTGTTTGCCAGTTAGGGAAAAATTCCAAGGGCTGGAGACCATTGGTAGGGACTGCCAACCAACAATGGTCATCAGCTTACATTCAAACATACCCTGATTTGCATAAATCAGTATTCAGATAAAGGGATGTCTTCGACTTCAATTCAATGTCGTGGAGTGGTCAGCGTAGCTGGATTCCACCCAGCCGACCCGGGTTCAAGGCCCGGCGGTTTCCCTGAACAAGGAGCAAGCTGGCTCCCGGGATATCTTTTCAACAGTAAAAGAGTTGGCGACGCCATAGGACACTGGCAGTCGGTGCATCGATAAGCCCCAAAAATTATACATTACGTACAATATCGTATAAAGTTAGTGATAAATGCTTATGTGCCTCTTCTCCGGGCGACCAAAACCAATGCAGATACGTTAAGTTGAGATGACAGCTGAGGGTGCACGATAGCTAGGGGCCTCTCCGAGCCAGCTAGGCTTTCGAGAGATTGCACCGATGATACCTCCACAGAATTTGAGCTTAAAACGTCCTTGGGTCCAAGCAGCTCAATATTAGGCTGCAGGTGTTCTCAAAGGGCTTATCGAGGCTAAATGCTTAAACTCAATGAAATCCCAAAACAATGTACTGATAATAATCTCTCGGGCTGAACCCGAATCAGTCCAGCTTAACATGCATTGTCCGCTTGATTCCCTTGTGAAAGTTTCAGGATAAGTAACCACTATTTACTCCCTGCAAACATTTCTCGAAATTTAGAATATCGGAGCTTCCGCACTATCTCTCATTGTTCGGTTGTTTATTACTGACTTTTGCGGAAGGTCTTAAACCATTCAAAGGAGGTGTATCATTCTGAAACATTTCAATTTTGGGAAACGAGTATTTATGTGTCCTAGACAATCAAGCTTTTTTGTTAACTGTTAAGCAAATGTTTTTTCAGTTCACAAAAACACAACTTTTTATGATTTGTGTTATCTACGCGTTTTAAGCTACTACGAAGGGTTAGGTTAATAACTTCATTCCCCCAACAGCTTTAACCCTCGCCCCACCGGGGGCATTGATGCTTCCCTAAGGGTTTTCCGGGATAGCAGAAAAACGAAGAGGCGCAGCGCCGCGGTTGAGCGCTCTACCTCTCACTGCATCATTTTTCCACCATTCCTGAAATTTTTACCCCGGGTCACCCAAGGTCAGGTCACCAGACGAGGTCAACCAAGGTCACCTCACTTCAACTTTAGAGCTCTGTAAGAGCTACATTTCGAAGTCGATCAATTTGAAACTTCCTACACTTCATGACCCTTCCAGGATCTACAACGTGTATATACGGGATTTTTCGATTTCGTGCCCTGAGGTCAGGTCACGAGGTGACCTCTCCCATTGAAAAAGCATGGGGAAAAGCTGTCTTATGATCTAAAAGTCACAAAAACGATTGAAAATGCTCAGCTTGATCAGAAAAGCGTTCTTAGACACCCTTTCACGGATTCCAGGGACAATATTTGCCCTTTGACCTCTCCAAGGTCATCCAAGGTCACCAGGGGTCAAAAACAGTATTTTGACAATAACTTTTGACCTAATTAAGCTAGAGCGCTGAAACAAACACCATCGTGTTTGTCTCGTTACTGGCTTTCATTTGATATACGGCAAGGTCACTTTTTAGCCTTTCGTGACCTCAGGTCATCTTAGGTCACGAGGTGACCTCTGGAGGTCAAACCACTGGCGGGAGGTCTTTACGTTTCACATACCGGACAAAGGACTGACAATTTCCTATCAAATGTACTTCACCAGATCTCAATAGCTCTAATGGCATAAGAGTTGTGCCCAGTTTGCTTAAGCATTGCATATTTGAGTGAAAATAGCCGATCTTGACCTAATTTGACCTCTGGAGGTCAAACCATTGACCTGAGCACTAAAACGTGTGAAGTAATTTCTTACTGAATTCACGCGAGCTTTCTATTGCACTTTGCAGATTTGCGCTAACGCCCATATTTTCGGAGTTAGAGGGGGCCATCGATGGCCCCCTGCGGTGGGGCGAAGGTGGCGCCGGACCCCCGCTGGGGCGCGGGTTAACTGAAAGTCCGCAAATATCCAAGTTTCCAGTTCAATTTTAGTATTGTTGGTAATATACCCTCTCAGGTCAAGGGAGCAGCGTAGGGTTTGGTTGCACGGTCCCCCGGGGTAATATTCTGGTTTCGCCCAACCAGAATATGTAAAAATTACTTATCCTAAAATATTTTCATTTCAGCGACACATCGACCAAGAATAGCTGGAACCAATGTCGCGCTAAATTTCGAAGAGTAGTAGCCCTCGAGTTGGTGGATTTCATCAATGAAATATTCACTTTTCACTGCCCTCCTAACCTCGGTGGTCGCACGTGGTAACGAGACCCATCAAACAGCACCCAGTTCTAGTGGAGGACCCAAGGAGGGGGGCAATACGTATTTGCTCCCCGAACGAAAAAGCTCGGAGCAAAACCATAATGTTGTCCTCCTTCCCCAAGCTGTCGAACTTTTCCCCGGCTCCTTTTAAGTTCATAAGCAAGGTGTTGGTGCTTCAACTGAACAAATCATTTTCAAACAGAACCAGTCAACTTCAGTGTGAATATTTGAGCCTGGTCCTCTTGATATTTAAAATCGTATATGGGTGAATGATCCTTGGATATCGAAAGCAAACATTTTGTGGCCACATATTTCACCCAGTGACGCCTGTTTGTTTTGCTTTTCGACTTATATTTACTCCCCACTCCCCGCCTCTCCAACCTGCCGGCTATTTAGATTGTTGCGAAAGCTTTGACTGCGTGACGTTTTTTCTTGGGTTTCGATTTTTGTTTGTCCCACGAAAACTACCGGCTAGATCCATCACCTACCAATTTTACCGCTAGTGATACACACAACAACGATCACCATTGCCGCTGAAGCTGCTTCATAGCAGAGTTGTGCGACTCACGAATCAGAGTCAGAGTTTAACTCAAATTCCGACTCATTCAACTCTGAGTTGAGTTGAGTTGAGTCGAAAAAATTGACAAGTGAGTTGAGTTGAATTGAGTCGGTTCATAGCACGTCAATGAGTTGAGTTGAGTTGAGTTGTGAAGACAGCGAGTCAAATAAGTTGACGAAAAAGTTGACTCAACAGGTAAACATGATGTCAAGTAAAAGTGTTTGAATTTGCCTACCTTTTATACCTTTAACCTCCTTTAAATACATTTTCCCTCCAGAATTTCAATTGTTTAAATCAAAATTTCAATTCGTTTTCAATATATGAATAATTATATGGTTCAATTGCTTATTTTAAATGCCCATCCGGTCTGAAGAAATCCCTAGGCACAAATGATACATATACTCGAAAAATCTAACGGTTCCTATCACTGGCCTTGTCTTAAACATTTGAAGTGGTGGAACGCACCACAAAATACATTTCAAATCTCTCAAAACTTATCATCTTCAATATTTAACACTACTTCTTTACTTCAACCACTCCAACAACACGCGTCGTCGTCGCTGATTGCTGTCGGCAGTGGTCTTTGTCTGAGAATAGTGTGTGCGCTCAGTGTGCGCCATTGGTGTCTTTGAAGAACAAATTCAATCGAGTATAGGTTCAAGCTTAACTAGCCTCAAAGCAAGAAGTGTGAACATCACGTGATAATTCATAAAGCCATGCAAATATGTGTATACCTACATGTTATATTGTGCTTTTGTCGTAAGTGCGCCGTCTGCTGCCACTTTTTTCATTTTGCCTATTAAAAGCAGATAGTGATATTAGCAAAGAAAAATGGATCTCTGATTACACAAAAATGTTGAGACGCCTTTATCGCAAGAATCAGAGGAATTATTTCATGCTACTGGTTTTGTCTGATCAGATACCCTCGCCTGGCGTCCGTGTTTTATTTAGAAAGCTATACATTGTAGATTTTCTTTCCATGAAATCGTGCTCCAATTTTTATGAAGAGCGATAGGTACGTACTGTATTGGAGGTTCTCAAGCTAGAGATTGGATTGGGTTTTAAATATGAATATATCAAAATCCAAAACGATGATAGAATTTCCATTTCTATTGTCCTTTGTCAAATATGGTATACTTTTTTTAGGGTTTGCTGTAGTTTTTACAATTAGCAATTGCAACTGGATACTATAGTGATTATTGCTTAACTTTTGATTAAACTCATGGCATAGTTATGTTGGATTTATGAAAATTACCTCGCATCGTTCTTTAACAGAAAAAACAATACCTATACCATCCCTACAAATACTGTTTATATCATGTTTTTTAGCTTGAACCTTTTGACAGTATGGAGGCTCAATTTTTGCCTGTGTTGGTGTAACTTTAATACTTTTAGGTTCCTTTCCATTTTATTTACCTAGTTTAATATGTCATGCTCCTTTTAGAAATAATTGCAACTTGTGGTAGCTTTTTTCGGCAGTGACATTCTGGAAGAATTAAAAAGTTACTCAAGGTTGTTGGCTAATTGTTAACCAATGTTTGAATGCCGATTAATTAATTCTGCTTCTATTAATCTTCCGCCTCGTGTCTGACTTTCTGAACAGCTTGTTTTTGCTGGTTTATTGATTTATTTCCTAATTTTTTAATCTTTTTTATATATTTATCATTTATTTATTTTATTTTGAAAATGAGTCAAATTTTGAGTTGAGTTGAGTCGTGAGTTGAGTCAGAGTTGAGTCGGATGAATTAAGCCTTGAGTCGGAGTTGAGTCGACTCACTGAACTCTTGATCATGAGTTGAGTCAGAGTTGAGTCAACCGCTCTCAGCACTTGAGTTGAGTCGACTCAAGAAAATTCTGAAACGCACAACTCTGCTTCATAGGCTTCTACACCTTTGTAATACTGCTAAAAAATATTCAATATTTTCAGCATAAGATATGACAATATCCTTCCGAAAAGTGAGGGTGCTGCCAAAGGGTCGCAAGAAGCCTAGCGCTAATGCCCTGGCTCAGCTTCCCCGGGTTCATATCCTTGGGTTCATGTCCCGGCAGATTCCCGTCAGGTGAGAGTTGGGAACGCCATGCCTATAACTTTGGGAGCTGGAGCGTCGTTTAACCCTAAACATTTTTTATTAGAGACTATCGCAAACGCTATGCCAAGCTTGAACCGTGTGATGTCAGTCTAGACGCCAGTTCATGGAAACTCCATCCTCCCCAGTTAAGGCAATGGTTGCCGTTCGTTGAGAGGTGACGGCTGCGTGATTTGAGTCAAGCGAGGGCAGAGTTTTATTTCTCCCGAAAAATGGACTCTACAAAGGTTCTCAAGCTGGAAATTAAAAAAATATGTAGACGGGATTCAGTCCATTTAGTTAGAAACAATTGTCCGATAATAAATAACCGTCGCCTACGACGAAACAGTGATAGAGCCGGTTAATCATCACCCTTGACAAGAAAATGTCCCTTAACACGCGCATTGACGGGGGTCTGAGCCACCTTCGCTTTGACGAGTGGGGGGGGGCGGGTACCCGCCCCCTAAGATCTCGAGAACCACGGTAGGTAGCGAAAAACGGTAAACGGCGTTGGGCTGCCCATCCACTTGTCCATCGAAAACATTTGAACCATTTTTTTTGTCAGGTCACATTTAAGGTCACGAGAGGTCAAAACATGCCCGTCATAGGGATAACATGTAAATTCAGTTTTTCGGCCATTAAATCTGAACAAGTAAAGATAGAGCAAAACGACTTGAACTATATGAATCCTCTTAGCAAGCCGAATCGAATGATATATAATTTGACCTTGCTAGGTCAAATCAATGATTTGACCTGACCTGAGGTCAGGTCAGGGTCAAATTATATAAAATGCATATCATTAGAACTGCAAAGCCCAGGCGAGTCTAATGCAGCTAAAATAAATGCTCTATCACCATCCGTTACTGAGTTATTCCGTAAAAACCATTTTTCCCATGTATTTCCAATGGAGAGGTCATGCCTCATACCTGACCTTAGGTCATCGATATCAAAAATACCGGAACATATTTTAGAGAACTCGGTGGGGCCATTATGTGATATGAGTTTCAATCGGATAAGTTCACCCTGCTCCGACTTATGCTATCTTAAACTTTTTTTGAGGTTGGGTCACTTGACCTGTAATGGTGACCTGACCTGAGATGACCTAACCTTAAAATTTTCACAGAAGTTGTAAAAATGATGAGGGAAAAGGTATACCAAGTACGGCGGCGCTACGCGCCGCCGTTTTTCTGCTATCTCCGAAAAACCCGAGGGGGGCGGGTACCCGCCCCCGTCAATGCGCGTGTTAAAAGAAGAACCTCGTCAGGTTCAGGCTTCTTGTGACCTTCGCAAAATACTGCGCACACAATGTCCGATTTTCCCATCGTTTCTTAAATCGTGATGTTTAATGAAAATTGGGGGCCTGCCCCCACCATAGGGGATTCCGGATCGCCGATGGAGGTCCCCCTTGCCGGGGGTGGGACGCCATCCGTACCAAGTGGGTGCCACTTTTGGCCGGCAAAAGCTTTCAGGTGGGTGCCAAATCCTTTGGCGGGGCGCAGATTTTCGCATCCTGGGGGAGTGACATTTCAGGAAGCACCATCAACCGTTCAGAAGAATGCTGTGATCATTTTAGGGGCGCTGAGGGTTAATGAGAGGGACCTGCATTCCTTTCCCACTGGATCCACCTATGGCTCCAGCTGTCCCCTCTTCTGACAAGTATCTAAAAAATATGATTTGAATGGAACCTCCAAACAAAGTTGTGTCAATTGCGTTTCAGCCGTTTTACCAGAATCCTCTCTAAATAAACAGACAGGTGAGGGGAGCCCCGGCAGCCAGTGACAGCTTACATGTTTCGCAACCCAAGCACAATGACGGATCCCGGAGGGAAAATTCGTTTGCTTCTCAGCAGCAGAATATATTCCGATGGTTTGTCCCATTTGTGACCATCTTGTTGGATATTCCCCCCTCAAAAAGTAACTCGTGGTTCTGCCACTGCACTGCCCCAGGTCATTGGCACCAGTTGTCCAGCACACAGCAACACAGTGGGAGCAATTGCAGTACGAGTGCCCCTTAGATACGACGAGATTTGTGAGAGAGTTCAATGAGTTGGCGCAATGCCAACCACCCATTCATCTGTGAAGTCACGTGGTCCAGGTATGGGCGAGAGGGTCAGGGATTTTCAGAGGCGGTGGCAAGTCAGCCGAAGACTACCCCGTCAGAATGCAGCAAAATCAATAATTGTGTAATATTTTCTCACGCAGACGTCAGATTAGGAAATAATGGTGACCACTGGAAAGCTTTTGCAAAAATACACATGAGGAACCCGTTTGGAAACCTATAGGCACCATAGGATGCGAGATATCCATCCTAAGCCAGTCGAGCCTAGTAATGGCAATTTCAATTGCGAGGTACTGTACCTACTCTAATCTCCTCTTTTGTATACTCTTACCGAACCACTCTGGGAAGAGTGCCTACGTAACTTTTTATTCATTTTGGGATCGTGATGAGTTACTTGTTGAATCAGCAAACTAAAACAAGAACCATACATAGGCATCACCTCGGGTTTTTCCGGCGCCACCAAAAAGGCGGTGCGAAGCGCCGCCGTGCTTGGCACACGTTATCCTTGATCAATTCGGCAACTTTTCCCAAAAATTTAAGGTCGGGTCATCTCAAGTCAGTTCACCAGTGAAGGTCAAGTGACCTAACCTCCAAAAAAAGTTTGGGATATCATAAGCAAGAATAGGATTAGTATATATAATTGAAACTCATCACATGATGGGCCATCCGAGCGCTACACACAACATTCCGATATTTTTATATCGATGACTTAGAGCCAGATACGGACCATGACCTCTCCATTGAAAATGCATTAGAAAAAACGGGAATTTTGCGAAAAATGGCTCACTTTATGTAGACACAGCTCGGAATACCTTCACATTATTCAAATCGTAATATCTCGGGCTCATTCTCAGGTTCATGCTGCAATTTTGGGCATGTGACCTCAGAGAGGTCATCTGGGGCTACTAAAGCAGGTTTTCAGACTTGGGTCAATACATTTGTAAGAGAATGTGATAAAAGTTTCATCTTGATACGATTACGTTTTTATTGTAATGGCGAGTCGATTGATATATGCATATTGACTATGCTATGCCAAATGATGGCATTGACCTGACTTTTGGCCAGGTCGTTTTTGCTTTTGATCTCGTATAGTCCTATCATACATTATTCGATTTGCTGTAACGAGAGGAAGCGAATGGTGCCTAAAAATGGATTCTTGCTCAACTCTGTCAGACGTCAGAGCCCATAAATTCTTCAAGAACATGTCACCTTCTTTGGCCTGCTATGACCTAATTATTGAACTGAGGCAAAAATGGCTGATGTAGTTGCTTCTTGATTTTTTTGTGAGTTATCCACCAGCTTTTGCATTTTTCGCTATCCTGCATAGGAGCTGAGTTCGAGGGAGGGGAGGTTTCACCCCCCTCCCCCCTCCCCACCGGGGCGAAGGTGGCTCGGAGACCTACCGGGGCGTGCGTTAAGTGTAGGCTCTTGCTAGGACTTCTCTTAATCATAAAAGGCTAAATGACCTGCCCGCCGTTCAGAGGGGATGACTTGTCCGTGATTTTCTTTTGAAATTATTTCGGCTTGCACTCAGTGGCTCAAATCCCCTCCCAGCTCCTCCTCCCTCTTCCCCTTCACCCATTCGCCTCACGCCCTCCGGCCTGACCGAGACCCTAAGCCGCGACTCCTGTGGTATGTCAACAGGGGCATCGGTGTTTGTTCAAATCTGCTCGGACCGTCTGTAATGGGACGGACACGCCGAATGGTGAAATGCAGTGTCTTAATCTGTATGGCCATATAATCTCGATTGGTAACAGAATTACACAATCCTGTGACGGGTGTGCAACCATTTTTCTGTTGCAAGTATCAGTTTTATGCCAAAGTTTTTCCATAACCTGTACATCAAACGGCCCCTAAATTGATGATTCTGAGCGCGCCCCTGGGGCCCATCACCAGCTGGGGCAAAAACATCCCATCTTTGAATAGCAGTGTCATCTTGGGGCTAAAGGTGAAACTCATACATACGCAGTCTTTAGCAGAGGGTAGCACTCCCGCTACTGCCGCAAATGGCACACCATGACCTTGGGA
>JAOTON010001766.1:0-103408 GCA_034440635.1 Lepas anatifera | reverse complement strand
GTAATGAAGAACAACACGCCATGGAGGACAAATCAACACTGAAGCAAACAAGCATCGTGTACCAATATAATTGTCAGATGGAGACTGTGCACTCCTCCCAAACGATGATATATTTGGTGCACATTGCTGCTAAAGAAGACTCACAACAATCTCACCTGCAGAGTGGAGCACCATCACCCACACCCTGGAAGAACATCACAGGTGACTGACCAGGCGGCAATTGGTGAGAGCACACACCATCGTGTGGACGGGCTCAGGACGTCCGACCTTGCACAGCGGCACTTGAAGTAGTGTGCATCGGGGAGCGCATTACTGATTAATAAACAGCGAGGCATCAGAAGGAACTCTCTTACTTTTTTGAGGGAGCTCGGCTATCATGAAATAATACCCTCCCCCTCCACGTGTACTTTCATTGTAATAACCAAATTATATTATGAATTTTGTCTTTGTCTCGTAGTATAAAGCTTTCCTTTTTGAACCAGTTTATTCATCTTGACGAAATCTAATCAATCTCTGAGTGTTAATCGTGTTGCATGTTTATTTGCGCAATGTGAAGTGATTAGTGCTCATATGCATGGGATCTTGTGCGAGACATCAAAATTCAAACCTTAAATTTTGTAACTACTATTCAACGACACACTCAGTCCCGAATGCTAGAGATAAATGAAACCGGTCGACTTTAGGTGCGTTTTTCACTTTAATTTTCTTTAATATGACATGAATATCAGAACAATTTGACACGAACATAGCATGAAATTCGAAAACACCCTCAGGTTCATTCAGACCCTAGAAAGAAAAACTGCACAAAGGCATAAGCTGCAGTGAGCAGTTCAACCAGCACTGTATTAATAATAACTTGCTTCCCATCTTATATAATATATATATATATGTATATATATATATATATATACCTATATATATATATATAAATATATATTAATACTCATAAAATAAGTATTTTTACTAACAGTGGTATTTTCTCTGTGATTGACCGAATAAGTGTTACCAGTGATATCTTAATCTGAGGCGACGTCTTTACGATGACGACGCTTCACGTCAAACCACACACAAACTGAACAGCATCCATAATGCAGTACGCCAATCAAGCTGACCACCTGCAATTGCTTTTTGTCTTCTAATGCATAAGGCTATTGAGCATGGCCGGGCGATCCCTGGGCGTCTGTTGCCGGAACTCGCCGCCGGAGGTGTAGTAAGTCCTTCTCCTTGATGTGGGCGCCGCGGTCGAATTATGCCGCCGATACGCACCATCCAATGAAACTTGGCGATGTCGTCCGCTGGGGCGCTGGTGAGCCCGCCGAAGATGACCAGCACGTAGTCGACGTCCGGTTCGCGCATGATGCCGTGCGGGCGTGCTCCTCGCTGCTGTGACACTGGCCCACGCGCGAGATGTGCGTGTTTATCCAGGTGTTGTTGTCGAGCGATTATGGTGTGCGGTTGTATAGCCGTTATCTGCTGCAATTGCAGGATGGGGTAAGGGTGGGGAGGGTGTTTCTTAACATTCAGGAAAAATAACAAGCTGAAACCTATTCAATTAACTGGAAAAAGATACGTCAACGAGAAGAAGCGAACGATCAATGAACAACTCTGGGTGCGGCTTCATACCTCAGTCTGATATTGATAGCCACCTTTACTTTTATTGCTAGTACTATTTCTAGCAGGAAATCTCAGCTCCACGGAGAGCCTGCAGGAACCACTGCATCCTTGCATCGGGCTTCTCACCTGACCATATTCGTAGTCCCACCGGCTCATTATCTTGGCATCCCTCTGGCGTGTTCTGTCTCAATAGTAGTAGGCCTCCCGGAAGTCGTCGAAAGATGGTGCCCTCGCCGTTGTTGCCGTGGCCGACATCGCGATGATACGGATGAGGTAAACCTCAAAGGATACTGTACACTGCCGATGCGGACCGTAGTTACCCGCTGGGCCGCCGTGTTGCTGAACCAGGTGCAGCCACCTGCAGTGCGCACGGGACAGCTGACAAATCGTCGGCGGATGACCACGCCGTTGGTATCCCGATCGGTAACGCGATGGGAGGTTTCTGCAACGACAGCGGGCGGGGCTTCGGAAGCGGCGTGGGGAATCAAATTGCAAGTTGATCGAACCAAAGCACCGTCAAATCGCAGAATCAAACATGGAAAAGGGGACGCAGCTTTCGCTCACCGACATCACCAATTCCTTCCACTTTTTGCCTCACTATTTTAGGGGGTGGGGGTCAGATGACTATTTTTGGGCACATTACAGGGCAGAGTCATTTGGCTTCCCACTCAACTTACGCCACCCGTATTCCGATTGAGAGTGATGCATGGAAACACAGTCCTAATGACACTAACTCACCTGATAAATGACAAAGTGATGACATGAAATGTAATTCAGCACAGTGATGACGACAACTAACGTTTTCAGTCCTAACCCTGGTATGTTAGATCTATATTATTCTGTCTAAAGGATCATACTCAATTCTTTCTATTTACCGCGCTGGTCCCCAGACAACGTGCTTTCCAACCTGCGGTGGATGAGTTGATTCCAAGGAACATCTTGCCGCTCATGTTCTCCGGCGCCAAAGGTGTCGCTGCTATTCGTCTTGATCTCAACTTCGCTGCGGTGAAAAGCTGGTTGGAGACCGATTCTGGGGACGATGCATAGGACCGGTGTATACCGGCATCAGACGCCCATCACGCCGGAGAAGTTGATCGCTGAAAAGCATAGCATTGCAGGATGAAGATCCTGCCGTCGTCCAGCTCTGAGAAGCAGAAGTACGGCCCAGCGGGGAACGGGAACGCAAGGCACCTGTAACATCACCGGAAGTCAGTGAGCTTGGCGGAGAGCGGCGAGAATTCGCTTTGGCCTGGGTAAAAAAACACCTAAAATGTTGCTTTTGCGGTCTGTCTGACCGTCGCTAATGCAGTCTATCCCCAGCCGGTACCGTGTTTGATTTTGCCTTTCAAATAACTGACAGCTCTCTTGCTCTACCCTCCCGGGTATTAGAACGTACGAAACGTAAGCTCCTGGTTCCCATAATGAATCGGTTTATATTCATGTTGATCCGCGCCAGATGGTGACCTGCCATTCCCTAAAAGATATAAAAAAAGGATGGGAGCTCCACGAGTAGTTATCAACATAATAAATCCACGACTACTTCTCACTTCCTTTGGCTTTGATACATTCTTGAGGAAAGCAGGGAAATGTCAGCACGATATGAATTAAGGTGTTTAGAATTTCTTATAAACAAAACAAACACATACAAGACCAAAAAAACAGAGCAGCTGGCTTGATGCAAAATGAAGAATTACGAATATTTTCTCATGGTTTCTACAACATAACGGAGTATGAAACGGGCGCTGTGCGCGCAAACATTAACAAGGCTCGGCATGATAAACCTAAGCAGCTGGTTTTTCGTTGCAGCTAATATTTTAGTTGCTGAATCGGTCAATGATTTTAACGAAAAAATTCAACCAGTAGCTATGGTTCCAAACGGCCACATAGTTTTGTTTGAAGCCTGGAAAATTTCAACACCGCATATTAACTTTTCGGAAAATGCAGACATTACACGAATACAGGTAAAATGCCAGGCAGCTGAAAGCTAATATTGAATGACGTTGATTTAATTTATATTTCATTAAAAGCTTTTCTATAATTTCAGACAAATCAATGTTGGCTCCAAATTTACATTAAATACTATTGTACTCAAATAAACTCGCCGACTAATTAACCATTCTCAGATTCTAAGTTACAACTCTTCCACTTGAAGGTATTCAGTATGTTTAACTGTGCCTTTTTACTATTTACTCCCTTAAATTAAACGTATGCCTGATGCTATCAGCATCTTGAATATGCCCAAAAGTTAACGATGCAGGTGGAAACACACGCCGGGAAAAACACAAGTTCCGACATCCTTAACCAGATTTTTGCCCTTTTACGTTTTACGCTTTTTTTATTTTGTTCATTTTCTGTGCCACGCGTGTTTTCGCAGAACTTAAAATAAAGAACTTTGAAAAATTTTAGACCCGACATTACGCTTTCAATGATTTATTCCTACTAAGGATTTTACCGGATCAGGCACTGCTTTCATTGAAACGACAAAGCACATTTTGGCACTTGCTTTTCCGGTGACGCCAGGTATCGATTGTCCTTTTTTCTGAAAGAACATTGACGCTTTTATCTTGCATTTTTTTACAACGCCGCGCAGAAACAATCCTTGGGTAATGCTGAGCCTCCGAGTAATAACAGAAACACAACAAAATATTATTTTCAAAGCTCTAACAACAATTATGACAAAGGCTGACAAGAAAGTGATATAAATTTTCCAACGTTCTTATTTACCGTAACTCTTCGCACTTACCGGTTCCTAAGTAAACAAAGCACTGATATTTTCGCACATGTACCGGGAGGTAATACCATTGATATGATCTGCCATACTCCGATCTTGGCGTGATGGTCGTCAGCATGCCCTATTCGGCGACGTGACTAACAGCCAACAACGCAAAAATCTGTCAACAACAATACCAACGACATTCCAACACGCCCTTAAGTCCCAGTTGAAGGGGCTCCACGCCGTTGGCTGGATGCTCCGGCCTGGTTGCGATGATGGGAATGTTGTTTTTGGCGTAGCTGGGGTCGAGCAGCCAGTTGAAGCAGCCCGTCCGCAGCGAGATCTTGTCGGTGGCGGCTAGCGCTCCACCGGCGGCCACCAGCAGGGCGGCGCACAGCGTCAGCGGAAAAAAACCGGAACAGCGTCTCCAGCTGCTCATGTCTGGCTCTGAGCGCAGGTGATTGACGAACGCGACCAGTTGACACAGGCCGAACACGCCCGAACGCAGCCATATGTTCCGAGCTCTGCACCGGCTGAAACCGACGAACGCTATCTGCATGCTGAAGGCCAGGTGCTGAGATCGCCGAAGAAGCGCTTTGAGTAAGCCACGTACACCGATGCGAGAATCGCCAGTCCCGCTTGTCTGCGTCAGCACCTGCAGCAGTATGATGTTGATGAGGAACCGAATGCACGCCCAGCTGGACACCATGTAGAAGTGAGCGGTGGCGCCCAGGCGTCTCCAGAACAGCGTGCCCGTTTCCGCGACCCGGATCCAGAGGAAGTAAGTCAGCAGCATGCAGAAGATGGCGATGCCCTCGTTGTAGAAGTAGCTGCCAGCCACGGGCGGCTGATGTTTAGCCGGGTACGACAGAGACAAAGGCAGCAGCGTGAGCCTTCCAAAAAGTCCTGCAGCTCCTTGGTCAGCAGGTATGTGATCAGGGTGGTGAAACTGCTGAAGAGCGGCCCCGGAAACACGCAGATGTGGCGCCGATCCACCGTCAGGTGGAGGAAGTGCGGAAGCGTGGTACATGCATACGTCTCACCCATCAAGCCAGGGTAGATGGTACCTGGGGGACACGGCTGAATGGTATCTAATCCATTGTATAGATGCTGGTCTCAACTTTTGCAGCTTGTTGATACAAAGGGAAACATGCAAGATCCAAGAGTCAGTTCAGCTCAAATAAGATGTTGAATACAATCAGAATTTAGAATTGTAGATCATCAAACCAGAATCTGCAAAGTATGGCAGCAGAATGAATAGTGGCACCAGCCCATCCAAAATTCTTGCACATGAAGCCACCCAAAATTCGCACCAGTCTTCCATATACCAGGGAGAAGCTTAAGCACCCATTCCTACCCACAAGATGCAATGCTACCTCTCTTATCAGTTAGTTAGTTGAGGACTTTTCATAAGGCCCCCTCCTGTATCTTTATAACCATACAGTCATTATTTGTTTGGTTTTCAGTGACACCTTCCTCGCACCAGTCCTACAAATTTGCACCAGGTTGGTAAAATTTGCACCACTCGTTCCTGTCTCCAAGGGCACTCTCACCAACAAGATCTCGTCGAAAATGCCATACTTTGCACACTGGTTATCAAAGACACTTAAACTGCAATAAAAGATCAGCACAGATCTTGAAAGCGGTTTGTATGTTTTCATACAGATCACGTCACTGAGATGAAGCGATGACATTATCATGATGATGATGTGCTATTATTATTCTGACGATCAGCAATTGCCATAGAGGAGCCACCACATTGGTGGAATTTCATCTACGTAAGGAGTGGCTCCAGCAGTTCCATAGTGTCTCAGTCTTAAGTGGTGATGACAATTTCATGTCATCTCTGCTGTCCAGGATTCACCACAGCTGTGAAAATTGGGAGTGGGATCATCCTGTGCATCATAAAGCGAAGTGTGTGCTACAAATTCACACTCACCTCCAATGATTCGACCCAATGGGTACCGAACTCTGTCATCAAACCAGTTGTGAAACTTGTAAAAACCTTCTTCTGCCAAATATTTTGTGGTTCTATAGTTGAAGTAAAGGGATCAAACTCATGGATAGCTGACTGCTTCAAAGCGTAGAACAGCAGCGAGACGTATTGAAAACGCTAGGATTGCAGCAATGGTTAGTATAGACATCTTCAGGAGCGTGTATAACCGATCATGTGATAACCGTATTATACTTTACTTCCTGTAGGTGACCGTCATCTTGATTATCTCTAACTGGTTCCCGGCTGAGAATTGTATTTTCAAGGGCGTTTTGGTTTAGCTCTGCACTGGTTCAGGATAGTATATTCAAACGCCTGGGGAAAGCATACACTCAAGCTGCTGTCAATGCAAAGGAAAACATTAAAATCCCGAAAGTAGCAGCGACTGATCAAGCGTCGCCGCAGTAATTTTATTGATGATGAGAGGACCAGGACCATTAGAGCCATGATCCTGAGGAAAACACCGGCCGGTCGCCGGCTGCGAGTCGTCGTTGCACAGCAACAGACACTTCAAAAAAGAAGAAAAGCCTTCTAATGGCTTCAAGTAGCAGTGAAAAATAATGCTTGGGGCAAACAGGCTAGACACAGTTAAAGTACACAATAAGAGAGTTTGAGGAAAAGGCTGTTAGTCACGTGAGCTACAGCACAAAGCCAAGATATTTTCACATTCTGTATCTTGCCCTCCAGTTGAATTTTGAAATATATTCCACGTGTTATTTCCCGTACCGCAAATTTTTGATCAGTGGCCTACCAAGGGCACATGAACTGGGGAGGCTTGGAAGGAATATTCCAAGAGCATGGACATGGTGGATCCAAGGAATGAGGGCAAAGGTGCCCCGATCGACCCTTCCCGCTAAGAAAGCTCGATGGCGCCCCCTGAAATATCACCTTTGAACCCCCTTCCCCGATGCGAAAAAATTGGCGCCCCAACTGATAGGCTTTGCAGGTTGTGTCACCCCTCTCCCCGATTGGCAATCCTGAATTTTCCTATGTCCCAGAATCCTTGTTTTTTACAATAATACCTGCTCTGAAGAACCGTCTATGGCCCATATCCTAGGCGGATCCAGGATTACCGATCGGGCCAGGCACCTTCCCGGGGGCGCCATCCAGACCAAGGGGCGCCATCGGTTGAAGAGCGCCATCCGGACCAGGGGGCGCCACTTATGACCGGCAAAGCTATCAGATGGGCGCCGGAAATCCATATCGGTAGGCGCCGACTTTCGCATCCTGAGGGGGGGAAGCGACATTTCAGGGGGCTCCATCGACCTCTTCAGGGGGCGTCATAGGGACGATCGGGGGGCACGTGCCCCCTGGATCCGCCTATGGGCCATATCCACGTAGGCATGGGGGGCGCAGCGCCAGTTGTGGAAAAGAGGAATAAGGGTTTCGAGCCTTCCTGTTCCGGATCGTCAATATTCCCGTAGATTCAGGGACGGGCTGCCAAATCTTGGGGATGTAAGCACACACGCCATATACAGGATTTTGCGTCCCAGCCATGTGTCCTGCTTGGGGTGGGGCGAGTGGAGGTGAGGTCCCTGGATTTCGTCCGAAATTGAAGCCAGCCAAGTCCTTACAGAACGGAATCTCACATTGCAGGCACATGATTGGAATGGCGCGAGGGCTCAAAGTTATCATGAGGCAACTTAGAGGGCCTTTAGAAAGTCGCATGCCACTTCCATCCACGCCCGGGATGTAGACACATCTCTGCCCTACGAAAAGGAAGCTGCCTCCCCAAGATCATCTACAAAGTTACACCTCTAGTAATGACTCTTACCGACTAACACCTGGGGTTCTCGACGATGCGGCGCCCCCTAATAGAGTTCAAACTGACAAATGATTAACCCCTCTGGTCAAAGTGTCAGCCCCATCGGAAATCCTGTATCTGCGTATTAATAGGAGAGTGCAAGTCAAGGACGTGGGAAATTGAGTGGCGAGGAACAGTCGCTCCGAGGTAGCGGCTCACCTTCCGAGTTTTGAACCCATACGACCGACTCTCCTTAGGATATTAATTAGTTAGTTTGCATTTTACCTCCCCGACGGTTAAGAAATCAAAGAAAATGCCATAACTAAATAACAGTAAAAACCAAGAAAATGTAAGCAAATACCAGTAAAATACCTTGATGAGATTAAGCAGTGCTAGGAATTATTTCGTGATTCACGTAGAAACCACCCTGAGAAACGAGATTTTACTACTCTGGAAGCAATCAGCAAGACATTTCCATATCAGTTTTAACCCGCTCAGAGAGGTTAGATTTTTGGTTCTAATGCCACGGCCGGGGCGCAAGCCGGCAATGAGTGGGTCTCGGCCAACTACAGCAGACGATGGATAATGCCGGTTGGTGTACAGAACATATCAACTGCAATGGTACTACCTGAATCAGAGCCGATCAACACGTAAAAATTGGGTTCGAAAGCATAAAAGAAATCAAAGCTCGGAACACTGCAGTTCTTTCTCCGCCCTTCTTAGTTTTGAAGCAAGACCAAATTTGTGCGCCTCTTGCCACCGGACAAGGCAGATGACTACGAACACATTTGTTCCACTGTGACGAGTTGAGAGCTCCGGCTGCACAGAAGAAGGTTGACAGTCCGAGGTTCCTCGCTCCGGAAAGCTTGTGCTGTATATTTTAGAATGAAAGTCACCGCAAGCATACGCGGGGAAACAGGTGACACAAGAACACTTATTTAGCGACATCACACAATCAACCGTTAGCCAGCGAGCGACGTGAGGATACTGGCCAACAAGCGTGGAGACATATTTCGTGCAAAGATACAAACATAGCTAACAGCTGGAATTCCCTGATAGGAGAGACGAACTGAATGAAAAACACATTTGCGTTTGCAGTTTTCTCTTCAGCCACCATTCCCATGGTTCACACAAACCAGAACCCTGTTAACAACAAACATGGCCACACTCAACGGGACGATAAACATTGTCACACAGTGGACTTGGGATCGGTGGCCCAACTGCCGCTGAGGACACTAGGAACTAGTGCACATGAAAAATACTACCAAAACTCACGGCATGGCGTTAATCTCAAATGATGACTCCACAATAACACATATAGATGATAATCACAAGTATAAAAAAACGCACTGCCCATAATTTTAGGCACCAGTGATAGTCACTCATCGCCCCCACGTGGAAATGCATCGTTCTTGTCACTTTGCATTTACCTCATTGCCTGTATTTATCATTCTTTGCACTTCCCGGCTTGCCATAGCCAGCGCGAGGAGCAATGCTTCGGTATTAAAGTGCGTTATTCTTTTATTGTGTGTGCATGATTTAGTTTATTGCTGGGGCAATCAAGCACCACGAGTGTAGAACGGCCCCGCCGGGAAGTTTGATTCGGGCGCCGTTAGCCGGTCCCGCCGGGAAGTTTGATTCGGGCGCAGACCGGTCCCGCCGGGGAAGTTTGATTCGGGCACAGACCGGTCCCGCTGGGAAGTTTGATTCGAGCACAAGACCGGCACCGCCGGGAGGTTTGATTCGGGCGCAGACCGACTCCGCCGGGAGGTTTGATTCGGGCGCAGACCGACTCCGCCGGGACTCGGCACACACTGATGGTATCCTGTTTTGTCTTCATACGGAGAACAGGGAACCAAATTAAAAGCCAATTCTAATTATTCGTTCCATTATAACGCCACTTTGTGAACCGAAGAGTGCAAGACCAACGGTGAAGTGATGCCGATAACGTATTGCAGAGGAGACCAGTACTGGACTCACGAGACGAGGGAACATCAGAAAACGGCGCAGAGAAACGTCACACGAGTCCAACCCTGACAGTCAGAAAACACTAGATGCGTTCTTGATAACAATGCGAAATATCAACACGTCAACAATCAGGTAATAAATATATTCCAACACACTAATCTGCAAACCAAAAAGCCATAGACAACAGGGGACGTCTGTCTGTCTAGGCACGGTCTTCCCCGTTAGTGAGTGTATACGTCAGGAAATCTCACGTGGGTTTCACCACAGTAGAGCCCTGTCCTAGCTCGCCGCAAAGACTAGAATATGTTGCACCACTCAATATTGAGCTTAAATAATGAAGCGTACAACCGGAAGTGTACGCGCTGAACAACTCTCCATGAGTACAGTACATGCTACAATTAGCATTTTTATATTCTGCCAACATTTGTATCACGACGACAAGGCATGTGGTGGAAAGGAAACGCTGGCTTGTGAAGCCAGTCCAGTCCGGAAAGCGAAAACTGCAATTTCCAAAAAGCGAATAGCGCTAAAAAAATCGACAGTCCATGGGAATGCCTAAGTAATTATCACCCAATAACAAAGAAAGAAAAGAAAAGAAGGAAAGTCGAATGCAGAATACAAAAGTAATGTTCACACTTGATACGTTCATATCCGTTATCAAGGTTTTGTTTAACAAGTTTTCTGTGATGATCAAAGCCAGGCTGTGGTAACATTACTGCATGAATTTATGCGACTTGCTTCCAATCATAGCCGTTCTGAATGCCAGTTTTACACTTTCTGGACATGGATTTAAGTTACAGATATATACCACACATGGGCTAGGCGTTTGGGGCGCAAAAGATAACCTCATTAAGTCGGGTGTGATTTGGGCACTTAAATCTGACACTTTTTTAACGCGATTAAAACGCAACTACGAAAACTGAAATGCATTTCACCGTTCACAAAATCTAAAAGATGCAAATTTTCATAGGAGCTCAAGCGCCAGGTATGACGGATAAGAAATTAGCTTCGATGATGCAGAAAACTAGTGGTCACTTCTCTGACTTCCATCTAAGACGTCCGAGTTCCAGGCAAAGAATGCCAGGCGTTCGAAGTGACGGAGATCGTGAGCGGGCGGGGCAGTGGGCAATAGTGCAGCGAGATCACTAGATGAGGGTGTGCAGCCCGACTCCACGCTGGGCCCTGCGCGGACAGGCCTTCAGCATGGCTTGTGCCTGGAGTCAGTGCAAGGTGCCTGATGCTGGACCCCTCAAGCAAGAGGGCAGGCAAGCGCTGATCAGTTAGGAAAGAATGTCAAGCGTGACAGGATTGTGCAGGAGAGGCACAGCAAAGCGATTTTACGGCCCAAACGTGAGACCTTCGGTACAGCTAAATCTTCCAGTGTTCTTCAGCCGCAGGTAGCACTGGCAAACCCTCTGGGGCGGACCAGCTGAAAGTCCGCACCGTGGTACTACTGAAGGTACTAACTGCCACCCTGGAAGGTCAGACATCGCTGAACTGGTTCATCGCAGATGCTTACGAACCGGTAAAGAAAGGGGCGAGTGCACGGGAACGTCCACTCCGTCCCTCTGCCAACGCGCTACAGTGAGGACTAAACGATTCTGAGATCTAATTTCGGGACAATGGACGGCTTAGGAAACCCACACAGAAACGGGGAGGGGCCACTTAACAGCCCCTGCTGCGTAACCGCATAGCTTCCATGTGCATTTCTGAAAACACTCAGTTTCAGCACCTCTGAGCCTCTGAATTACAGACCACGTTCCGCCCCCGGCGTCCTGCCTGCTCCCACGCATGACTACGTCCTTCCGTTAGCTTCCACCGGTGGCGTTCTAGTCGCCGGTGGCGCCGCCCTCGGCCTCTGCAGAGTCCTGGGCGGGCTCCGGGGCCGGTGTAGCGGCGCCCCCGCGGCGCAGCCGGCGCGCCGCCCGCTCAGCGTTCCGCTGCCTCTCCGCCTCCACCCAGTCCCACTCGGCCGTCCACTCGTTGACTGGAGCCTGCTCCTCGTTCTGGAATGGCACAGCGTCTTCGTCAGTGTTACTGCGTAGCAGGTCAATGGCTATAGCTACACAATGCACATACTCAACGACTAGGAGTTTGGCGGTCACATTTTTGTTTGCTTGAGGATTTTAAGACAGACTGGCTAGGGTCATGGTCATATGACTTGAGCAGCGGGAAGGGAAGGGGACCTCACGGCTTGATCTAGGGCAGGTGCGAAAGTGGCAATGACGTTGGGTCTATGTGATGCTCAGGCCTTCACGCAACCACATCCGATAAAACAAAAAAAACCAACACAACTAATTATTGCAACTTAACAGGCACGTGGTCTCCTTCAAGAATTCATGACTGACCAAAAATTACGTTATACCCACTTTCAATTACGTGCATGCACGATCCATTTTTGGCTTCAGGGTAAAAATGTTCAAAGGTTAACAAACTCCCCGCTTATTTCTCGCTCTCGCGGTACCACTGGCGTTTCCAGGTCTACATTCCACTCCACTCCACCTGTCTCGCCGTCCCATATCGTGACTGTACCGAGCAGTTCACCACCGTTGTTTGCTGGAAACAGGCTCTGCGGTCAGCGTCCGTACCTTGTCGTCACTCTCAGTGATCTGGCTCTGCGGCCAGCGTCCGTACCTTGTCGTCACTCTCGGTGATCTGGTTCTGCGGTCAGCGTCCGTACCTTTTCGTTACTCTCAGTGATCTGGCTCTGCGGTCAGCGTCCGTACCTTGTCGTCACTCTCGGTGATCCGGCTCTGCGGTCAGCGTCCGTACCTTGTCGTCACTCTCGGTGATCTGGCTCTGCGGCCAGCGTCCGTACCTTGTCGTCACTCTCGGTGATCTGGTTCTGCGGTCAGCGTCCGTACCTTGTCACTCTCAGTGATCTGGCTCTGCGGTCAGCGTCCGTACCTTGTCGTCACTCTCGGTGATCTGGCTCTGCGGCCAGCGTCCGTACCTTTGTCGTCACTCTCGGTGATCTGGCTCTGCGGTCAGCGTCCGTACCTTGTCGTCACTCTCGGTGATCTGGCTCTGCGGTCAGCGTCCGTACCTTGTCGTCACTCTCGGTGATCTGGCTCTGCGGCCAGCGTCCGTACCTTACCGTCGCTCTCGGTGATCTCTCGGTGATCTGGCTCTGCGGTCAGCGTCCGTACCTTGTCGTCACTCTCGGTGATCTCCAGCTCCCGGCTGGGCCCCTGCAGCGGGAAGCTGGGTGGTGGCGGCGGAGGAGACGGCGACGCCGGCGGAGTGACCGCTATCGGGATGTGGGCCAGGTGCAGAGCTGGCTCGAGGCGTGACGACGGCGGCCGACGGCAGCCTCCTCTGCCGGTCCACCCAACGTGGTGTAACTTCACCGGCGCACAGACATAACATTGACGCGTAGTCAGCCAACAGTTACATATTTCGCTAACAGCTCTGGGCATGACACTAGTGTCCAAACGCAGTCGAGTGTGTAAAAGTTTTAGGCCGTAGCAGTTTTTTGAGGCAGTATCGCACCCGTCATCACTTTGTTCTAACAAACTACATTGGATAAAGTCTGACCTATATCGTAAATGTGTTTGATTAGTTTACTACCTATGGTTGTGGTTATCTAACTGCATCCTCTTGTTTGGTATGGGTCGTAAATGGCCTCAAATCCTATCTCTGTTATAAATCATCCAATACACCGCCCTATGTCTACCAATTCTCTGTCAGTCACTTTCGCAAGTCAGTGATTGGTGGGAAGAACCTACGACGGGTTCGTCGAAATTGCTCGCAGTCAACGCCTGTGTCTAGTACATGACCAACAGCCAGTCGGCTTCCAGGTAATTCCCCACTGAACCGGCAGCAGCCGGACGGGCGTCGGTGCTGGGGATACCTGCAGCCGGCGCCGCGCCAGGGTGAGAGTCGCGCCTCACAGGCGGCCCCCGTTCGTCACGTCGGAACTGGTACTCCCTCTCAAACACCTGCAGCATCAGCCGGCGCCGCACCGCCCGCGCCTCGGCCGCCTCTTCTGGATTCTGCGGCAACGGATCAAATACGGCATAGATACAGACACACAAGGTGGTAGTGTGAACGTTTTATCACCTAAACAGAAGATTAGCCACATTCATACACCAATTCTAGTCGAGAATGATAGTTCAATTAAATAACTACCATAGTAACTGACAAAAACCTCCAAGCCGAACTCACCATTTCCAGTGCCATCTCCACCACCCGCTCCTCGGAGTCGGACAGTCTTGCGCGGCTCCCGGACGAGAGAAGGCGCCGTTCGCGACGCAGCGAGCCCTGCAGGCGGCGCCACTGGCCTCCGCCTGTTGCCGGCGCGGCGGCCGGAGCCCCAGGTGAGACAACCTTCTCGTCCGAAACAGGCGAAGGCGGCGGCGGGCGTTCCTGCAGGTCAGACTCTGCCGAAGCTGGGTCTTCAGGCTGGTCGGCGCCCAAGTCCCGGGAGTACTGACGCTGGAACGATCGGAGAGAGGGCGCCGCCTCACCGGCCCCGAGGAGCGGCTGGAAGTCGGCTGAGAGGATGACTCCTCCTCACTCTCGGCCGGCTGAGATGATGACTCCTGAGTCTGGGTCGGCTGAGAGGATGACCCCTCACTCTGGATCGGCTGAGAGGATTGCTCCTCCTCACTCTTGGTCGGCTGAGAGGATTGCTCCCTCCTCACTCTTGGTCGGCTGAGAGGATGGCTCCTCCTCACTCTGGGCCGGCTGAGAGGATGGCTCCTCCTCACTCAGGTGGGTTTCCTCGTGTTGAAGCGGCTCCTCTGCCGACCGAGGATCGACAGAACGCTGAGAGGTCGGTGGAGATTCCTGCTCGTACGCAAGTCGCAGAGGCGAACCAGAGCGCTGGGAGCTCTGCGCGGCGTCTGTACCGCCAGCCACCGACTGAGTGACCCCGGAAAGCTCCCGTAGGTCCAAGCCCGGCACTGAAACAACGCAACACGCTGCAGTCATAATGGGAAACATATAGATCCTTCAACCAAGAGGTAATGACCCGCAGAGCATCATCCCTGTTTCACGGAAATTGTTTCACAATGAATACAACATAGGCTAACTGTCCCAAATGGGCACCATTCTGAACAAAGTTAAGCACTCCTTTTCTGCGCTGTTCTTGACGAATTTGCCTCGATTTTTGGGGAAAAACTGGCCCCTACTTTTCTTTTCCTACAACAAAATACATATTCCTTAGTTAAGGACGGGAGTTGACGTTTTATTCAAACCACACGCAACCAAAGTTCCAGTTTTCCCCTAATACATCCAATTCAATGTTCAAGGGAATGCTCCAATTTTATAATGTGTTTTCTTTTTAAGTGAGATAGCCGTTTGGTAGAGGGTGTCGAGAAACCCCTGCTGGCATATTTAATTTCACCCAAAAGTCCTTATGTTAAATTTCTGCAAAAGTTTAAGATCAAAATAAAAGGGCACTAAGGCTCTAATATAAGCCGTGAGAGAATTCCTTTCCGTTAAGTTGCAGCAATTTGGTCTAAGGGGCATTCCAGGACAAAACGACCAAAAATATTTCAATTTGACACCACCATGTCTAGAAAAAATCTGAAACTTTGTCTCCGGGGTAGTTTTGGGCCAGAAACACGCCTGTGAGAATCTTAGCCCCCTCCGACCAACGGTGACCGAGTTATAGCCCGAGGCATTTTCGGGAGGTCACCTTATAGACTCATTTTTGATGCTTCATAACTCAAAAACGCATAGCCTGATTAACAAGTTTTGTATATCATTGAACTCGTCTTGAACTATACTTTATTTTGAAAAAGAAAATTTCAAAATTTGAAAATTTTTTACTTTTAATTTGTTTGACCTTTTCTTTTTGACCTAGCTTGACCTTTTCCCAGTTGAAATTGCCATTTTAGACACATCAAAAATTTTGATTAATAAAATATCTTTCGATAGGAAAAATAAAAATAAATGCGTTCATGCTATAAGTTCCAAATATTTAGCACCTAAGGTAGGTATGTAGACGGTTTTTGACCACTGCAGTAGTACAGCCCTTATGTTTAACGCCGCAAGCATAGTGATTGTTTTTGTAATCGGTTGCTGGCAATCATATTGCTTTGTCTTTACGAAATTTTCATCGTGCAAGTGTCAAAATTTATGACAATTAACACGCGCCCACCCGAGGGGGTGGGGCAACCGGCCCCCTCAGGTCTCTACAGGTAGTAAAAAAACACCTTAGCGCAGCGCCACCGTACGCCATCTATCTCTAACACAACATATTACAACTTCTGGAAAAATCATTTAGGTCAATTGGGAGGTGGTAGGTACCGTAAATACTGAAGGCCAGCTGGCAACTGACTGGTGAGGGTGTGACCTGAGGTAGACGGTCGTCGCTATGCCTTGTGGGACTTTCAAATTTGGTTCATTGATTAACACTTCATCGTGGGAGTTGCTCGTTTGGGTGGTGGGGTCGGGGTCTCCGTAAAAAGTCCCGTGATGACTCTAGTGAGACACCTACTCCTAAAACTGAAATGGAAACAACTTGGACAATATTTATAAAAATAAAATTTCAGCCATTAAAAGTGATAGAAAGGGATCCATTGTTTCGAGGGAGACGAGGGCAAATGAACTTATTAATAATTGACCTTTCAGCCTTAAACGAAAATTTACAAAGATGTCGCGGCTTTCTCCATAATTGAAACAAGTATAACTTATCCTATGGGCACCACTAACTCACACAATTACATCGTTCCTGGAGATGGAAAAATAATATCGATACAAGGTGACCCAGTGCAGCACAGCATACGTTTGAGAGGATTCATGCAATGTAAACAAACGTGTCTGAAAGAATTTCATTCCCAAAAAGTAATTTGAATCTGCTCATCTATGCGAAAAAGTGTCCTGAAATTGTAACGCATTCGACTTGGTCACTTGAACAGATTGCCTCATGATATTTTTACAAGGTGATCATTTCATAGCTGACACGGATCCCAGAATCCCAGATGAATAATTACACTGTGCACTGGTAGTGATGCCGCTAAACAGCCAGTTTTAATCACTACCGAATATGTTACACACAATCGTTTGGTCGTGTCATCTTTGAGGTTGCTCGAGGTCACAGTATTTCTTACAGGAACAAAGTGGAAACCTAAATTTTGTGGCATAATAGGTGACAGAGGAGAGCCGTTGAAAGAAATGTTCAGCGCCATTGGAACACTCTTGCTGAGCCCAACCGGATTATGTATCTTATAATATTGCCTAGTCAAATGCCAAAATTAACCTGCTTTGACCTAGAGCCAGGCTTAGGTCTGTATGGTAAAAAGAATATTAATTAAACTGCAGTGGCAAGCCAGACATGACAACGTAAAAACAAAACCTCCATCGCAATTCTCGACAATTCTCAATTTTCTCAAGTTATCAAAACTTACCAATTGCCCCATGCATTTCTAATGGAAAGACCATGACCTTGACCCTGCTCCCGGTTATCGACATAGAAATCCTGCTACGAAAAATTATCTTGCTGGGCGACCTTACTATGTAATGTGAATCAAACCACGATAGGCTAAATTTGATATTATTGATGCACTTCCCAAAGTTTTTCGAGGTTAGGTCTCTTGACCTGGTTTGGCGGTTTGACCTGGTATGACCCAGACCTAAAATTTTTCCAGAAGTTGTAATATGTTGTGTTAGAGATAGATGGCGTACGGTGGCGCTGCGCTAAGGTGTTTTTTTACTACCTGTAGAGACCTAAGGAGGCCGGTTGCCAACCCTCGGGTGGGCGCGTGTTAATTGTCATAAATTCTGACACTTGCACGATGAAAATTTCGTAAAAACAAAGCAATATGATTGCCAGAACCAATTACAAAAACAATCACTATGTTTGCGGCGTTAAACATAAGGCTGTACTACTGCAGTGGTCAAAAACCGTCTACATACCTACCTTAGGTGCTAAATATTTGGAACTTATAGCAAGAACGCATTTTTTATTTTTCCTATCGAAAGATATTTTATTAATCAAAATTTTTGAGGTGTGTAAAAAGGTAATTTCAACTGGGAAAAGGTCAAGCTAGGTCAAAAAGAAAAGGTCAAACAAATTAAACGTCAAAAGTTTTGAAATTTTGAAATTTTCTTTTTTCAAAATAAAGTATAGTTCAAGACGAGTTCAATGATATACAAAACTTGTTAATCAGGCTATGCATTTTGAGTTATGAAGCATCAAAGATGAGTCTACAGGGTGACCTCCGAAAATTCCTCGGGCTATAACTCGGTCACCGTTGATCGGAGGGGGCTAAGATTCTCACAGGCGTGTTTCTGGCCCAAAACTACCCCGGAGACAAAGTTTCAGATTTTTCTAGATATGGTGATGTCAAGCCTTGGTCGATCTGTCCTGGAATGCCCCTAAATCCTAACCCTCTCTCATCGAAAATACCATGCTAGGGAGGGAGTCATCCTTACTATACGCATACTGCATTTCTAATTTGTCTAGCTTCACATGCCGATTAACTCAAAAAATATAGTGGAGACATTTCTGTATATAAAAATGAATGGCATTAATTTTCAAGCTATCCTTAAGCTTGGTCCCAATTTCGGCGGAAAGTTTAGGATTCAATTTATTTTTCCTTTTATTAGGCCTACTCCCAACAGGCACACTTTCCCGATTACAAGGAGTATTGCAGTGGGTGTGTAAGGAAACCCCTCCACCGGGTCAGATCGGACACGGAAAGCGGTTTCTCGCCGAGGGGATCGAACCCACGTTGATCTATGCTATCCGATCTAAAACTGGAAGAGAAGCCACCCGGAAAGGTCACCCGGTCCCCCTGAATATGGAATGGCAATGGTGTGCTCCCTCGCAATGCAAGTCTTTACTGTTCCTGTGATCGATAATATTATTTTTCAGAAGACGAAAACAATTGTTTTGATGACCTTATAATTTGAAGTAAAAATGATATATTCTGCTGCTAGCCATTAAAGGTGAGAAAAAGGATATTTCCAGGTTCGCAGACCTCTTCTGCCCATAAAAACTTTTTTTGAGAACTTTTTTTAACTGATAAATTCCCTTTAAAGTGACCTTCACAATGAGGTTTGAGCTGCGATAGCCATGAGATAGAGCAAGCTGAAAAAACCCAGGTTCGATATTTCATTTGTCCCAGAGATTCCCGTCCGCAGCTAAAGGTCGCGTGTTTAGAGCGGGCAGCGGCCCCGCACCCGCCCTGTGGCGTGTCCCCGCCGTCGCCGGACGGCCGCCGCCAGCCATTATTAGGCCCATGAAGAGTATCCGCGCACTATGAAGTAGTAAAAGCATTCGCGAAGCAACGTTCTCGGAGAAAGGCGGGCTCTGAGAGAAAATAAATATGAAACCAGGAGTTTGGCGTTAGGCTCTATGTGACTGATAGCTGAGCTCAAACCCGATTAAGGTGCCAAATTCCTTTTACCCGGTGCAGGTCTGTGAGTGGGGGGGAGCTGAATACACGCCCCCCAGTATTTCGCAGATCGTGCAATACACTCCGCGCAGCGCCACCGTACTCTGCAAAATGCTGCCTACCATTTCCTAAAATATTTAGGAGCAGGTCATACAGGTCACGTCGCTAAGTCCGGACCCGTCGCTAGGTCAGGTCACGTCGCTAGGTCAGAACACGTCGCTAGGTCAGGTCATGTCGCTACGCCAGGTCACGTTGCAAGTCAGGTCACGCCGCTAGGTCAGGTCAGGTCACGCCCCTAGGACAGGTCAAATCGCTAGGTCAAGTCACGTCGCTTGGTTAGGGGCCCAATTTCATAAAAGCATAACACGCGGAAATTACCGCTCTGGTTAAAGGGAATGTGGCACCTTGGTCGAATCCAGGAATTTAGTGTAATTAGGGGTATTTTTAGCCGAAAATCATGACAACGTCCATGATTTCTTTGAGAAATGTACAATGAGCTCAGTATTTTGATTTTTAAAATGCTCCTCTAGGGTGAAAAATAAACCTCTGCCAGTGAATGAAGTCATGATTTGGCAACTACTACCATAGTCGATAGGCTTCAAGGGCTTCAATTGGCTGAATACTCACCATGAAGTCAGCGCTGTCGTCACACCAACAACGCCTGGCTGAGGTAGATTTGGGGTACATTTCAAGTAGGTTTTTAGCTTTTCTACACGGAAAGTTTGAGTTTCAAGACAAATTATATATTGAGTACCAGGTTTTCTGGCATGCTTTACAACTTGGCTATCTCAGTTAAAATCACGTTATAAAGGTGCCACATTCCCTTCAATTCCACTAAATCTGGCACATTTTACTGTCATCCCGTGCCGAGTTTCACTTCACATTCAGTGCGCCGCTCTTCCACAACGTTTATGAAATTGGGCTCAGGTCAACTTTTAACGTTACCTTACAAAATATTCTAAGCCGCTGCCGTAAGGGTAGACTTAGGCAATTGCGATTATCAGTTGCATATATGATGGTCAAAGAGTACAAGAACTTGTCACCGAGTACAAGAACATAATTTTTATATCGATGACCCGAGGTCAGATAATTTTCATGGGCTATCCATTTGAAAGGCTGGGAGAAAATCGTTTAATATTAACAACATCGCAGGGAATGACAATACCGCTTTCATTTGACTTCGTGGTGTTCATATTGCCACTGAGATTCGATTCATGTGCATAATTCACCATTGTGACCATTACTGGACCTTGAGTGAGGCCAATTTTAGGATTTTTCCCAGCGAGGTTGTATGATATATTATTTGATTGAGCCCAACGAGGATTCCAAAAGTACCTGAAAAACTTTCATTTCCATTCCTATCGCACTATTCTTTGGCCTACTGGCCTCAAAAGTGATCCGACGAAAAATAGTTAAATAACACTTTCAATACAGATCAAAATGGGCTACCTAACACCAAATGTAGCCACCTGGCATGATTTTCGAGATCTTTAAAGGGTAGGGGTACCGGCTCCCCCGCCATTGAAAGGCGCTCGGACCCCGGCATGTCCACTAGGGTGGGTCATACTCTTGAGAAAAATAACATTTCCGGATTTTAATTTGGTACTACGATTTTATTATGCGAAATTCAATTCTAAGAAACTTTCTACAAATACGTTTTTGTCACAAATTACTTAAAGGTCGCAAAAACGAACATATGTGTTTTTGAAGTTATGGGTAGAGAAGTTATAGGATAATGCCGGCTCTCGCAGGCAGTGTGAGCTTTCGAGCGATCGCGAGCTATCAAGTTCAGCCATGCAGACCACAAATTCAGGTTGCACGTGCCAGGGGCGTTTCTAGTGCACCTTTGGGGGATCCGGGACATATAATGAAAACAACACAATTTGTTTATAAAAATCGGTCTAAATCTGCTAAAACTGGGTAATATGTGACCGCGTTCAGGGTATGACCGGATTGCTTCCCCCTGGATCCGTCCCTGGCACGTGCACTCGACAAAATCTTAACGCGAGAAGAAATGGATAAAAGGCGGCGAAATCACACAGTGTTCAGGCCCTGAGCTTCGTAAAGCTTAGGTATATCTACACACTTAGCAGACTTGATTAAACAAATCGCCATGATATAACTATTGTGTTTACTTTCCCGCTCATTCTAACTAGTCACGTCATCCATGCTTTCTTAGTTGCTTCATCAGTAACACCGATACAGACTTGTCAATTTATTTGGTATGCAAAACTCATCCTTATCTCCCCTACAGGAGCCGATCTTATTTGATAGCTCCCACGACGAGAAAGGACCTGACTTCAGGGTTGGTAAATTACCTGGGGAAAGGGAGAGACATGTTGGAGACTGAGCTCTCAACCCTGAGATCTGTTCTCAAGAGAGCTTTGCAGACATGAGATGAGAAAGTTCTCTCCACTGGAAAGGATCCTAGAAGTGTTGATATGAGTGTGATAATGGACACAGTAGTGAGAGATGCTATCATACTGTGGTCAAGTCTAACTCACAGTTCATACCCCCAGTAACAGTGAGCTCTGCTACTCAGACAGCAGCAACATGCTCTGCCTTCCTGAGAGATCTGACGGAAGCTGGGCACGTTTAAAAAAATAAGTGAGTTCTGGAACCTTAAACTGGCCGCTGCAGCGTGTTTGATTGGTATATAGTTCCTCTTATCAGTGCTAGTGTTGGGATGAGGCACACGTGTCGCATGGCTCAGTGTCCTCGAGTATGTCTGCTATATTATTGTTGTTGTCTGATCTGGAGTCGGAGATAACAGACTGAGTGGGCTCATCCAAAAATGATATTCACTGCACTTGGGGGAACTAACATCTCATCATGCAAAATCAGTTGCTCTTCCTTCTGCAGCTTCTTCTTCTTGGTCCTCCCCTCTCTCAACATCGCTTACTGCTTTCTCTTCTCGGCTTTCTTTAGTCTCTCCGTTTCCACCCTGTCCACAGACATCATCATCATCCCGGACTTCTCACCCTTCTTGGTCCGCTGCCTGTAAATCCACTCCAGCTCCAACACTGGGAGCTTCTCCTGCTTGGGACAGTTACAGTTGATGTGGAATCCAGGACAGGAAGAGAAGCAGGCTCCAAGACATGGCTCAATCACACACTGACATACTGTGATGACGAGCAATGTGTCAAGTTTATCATCAAATCGACTGATCTGATCTTTGTCTGTGATCCTGTGTCTGACGATATCTCCGGCCTTGACCCAAGCGTCCATTAGCCTCTTCGTGATTGCACGAGATTTCACTTTACTGGGGGCATGAACTGTGAGTTAGACTTGACCACATATGATAACATCTCTCACTACTGTGTCCATTATCACACTCATATCAACACTTCTAGGATCCTTTCCAGTGGAGAGAACTTTCTCATCTCATGTCTGCAAAGCTCTCTTGAGAGCAGATCTCAGGGGTTGAGAGCTCAGTCTCCAACATGTCTCTCCCTTTCCCCAGGTAATTTACCAACCCTGAAGTCAGGTCCCTTCTCGTCTTGGGAGCTATCAAATAAGATTGGTTCCTGTAGGGAGACAAGGATGAGTTTTGCATACAAAATAAATTGACAAGTCTATATCGGTTTTACTGATGAAGCAACTAAGAAAGCATGGATGACGTGACTAGTTAGAATGAGCGGGAAAGTAAACACAATAGTTATATCATGGCGATTTGTTTAATCAAGTCTGCTAAGTGTGTAGATATACCTAAGCTTTACAAAGCTCAGGTTCTGAACACTGTGTGATTTCGCCGCCTTTTATAAATTTCTTCTCGCGTTCAGATTTTATCGAGTGCACGTGCCAGGGACGGATCCAGGGGGAAGCAATCTGGTCATACCCCTGAACGCGGTCACATATTACCCAGTTTTAGCAGATTTAGACCGATTTTTTATAAACAAATTGTGTTATTTTCATTATATGTCCCGGATCCCCCTCCCCCAAAGGTGCACTAGAAACACCCCTGGCACGTGCAACCTGAATTTATGGCCTGCATGGCTGAACCTGATGGCTCGCGATCGCTCGAAAGCTCACACTGCCTGCGAGAGCCGGTATTATCCTATAACTTCTCTACCCATAACTTCAAAAACACATATGTTTGTTTTTGCGACCTTTTAAGTAATTTGTGACAAAAACTTATTTGAAGAAAGTTTCTTAGAATTGAATTTCGCATAATAAAATCGTAGTACCGAGTTAAAATCCGGAAATTTTATTTTTCCCAAGAGTATGACCCACCCTAATGTCCACGGACGCACGCTCAATCAGATTACAGCGAGATCCACCACCAGCTAGCCACAGCACGCACCAACTCACCCGAGGAGCCGAGGCTTCCGGCTTCTTCAGGCTGAGCCAGCCTGCCGTGAAGCGGCTGCAGGCGGCGTCCGCCCGCAGGCGTCAGGCTGGGAGCGCACGGCGGCGGCAGCTCCCGAGCTGGCGGCGCGGCGGAGCCGTACAACAGGTGGTACACCACCGCCTCCTGCTGCAGCTGCTGAGACAGAGTCACGCGCATCAGAGTCAGCGGGGTATATTCCGAAATCCAGAGAGCATCCAGCAGTGGACAACCCCATACACAGCTGGATCAATGTGTCTGGTGTCGCTCGAACGGCACAATGAACTGCCATTACTGCCATAAATGGGCCAAGCGTATATACCACATCCATATCTGAATAGCTTTATGTTGATTTCTTCCATTTTCTTAGACAGATGCGAGAGAGGTCAACTCCACATACCTATCACCTGTAGAATTTTACACCTCTTAACACTTTCACGGCAAATGCTTCTGTCTTTCTATCACCTAGGACTTAACGAATATACAAAGAAACGTTTTTCATCCAGGCGGGAGCCAAAATATACCGCTGGAACTTTATAAATGGCCCACTTTTGTAGATGCCAATTACACGAAGAATCGATATCTAACCCGATCACACACCACAACATGTCAACATGTCTCACGAGTCCTCATGATGATGGTACAGTCCATCCACGCACGCTGTTGTTAACACTCACCTTCATGGCCCTGATGCGTTCTGTGCGCGCTGCCTCCACAGCCGCCCGCTCACCCATTCTGTCCAGGCAACTCAGCAGGCGAGTGTTGCGCAACTTACGTCGCACCTCGTCCAGAGAGACAGGCGACGTGGACATTGGGACCGAGTTTCGCCATACGTCCTCCTCCGCCCTGCTACCGGACAACCACGTGAATCGAGACTTCAACTGGGTCCACGATGAAGGAAACAATAAAGACAGTGATTAACTCAGCTTTCTTGGTTCATACTAACACATTCTATACTGAACGACTTCACCATCGTCAATCAAATCGTCATTTTTAATTTAGCAAGGCATACATTGAATAGGGCTTAAAGGAGAAAATCCGATAGGAAACAAAACAGAAACATTTAAATAAAGCAAAGCAAATGCAAAAAGAAAACAGCAAACAGGAAAGACAATTCAGTACAAAAAAACTTCTAAGGAAAAAAATGAGGCAACTATGTGTGGTAGACTGTTTTATTTAAGGTGAAACAGCACAAATTGCATCAAATAACTGCAGATAAAATGGCCCAAATCTCCTATTTTTGAAGATATTCGTCATGTACCCAACATCATGTGAAAGACACAAGACAAAAAACGTGCAAAAAACACTTTAACACCCGCACTGGAGGGATCTGGCACAAATGTGCACTGGAGGGGGCCTGATAGCCCCCTGAGATCTTGGAAACTAAGTGGCTTAGAAAACCGCCGCTTGATGGGTGGGTGGGGCTATGGTGATCTACGTCATAGCCGATTTTCATTGACCCTAGTTCAATATTTTCAAGATTAAACGAGGTCATAAAAGTAAAATGATGGCCATGTTGGGGACCTACCTATCGGAAAATGCCGTAACTATGCGGGAAAAAACGAACATATGCTTCAGACGGAACAGAGTCATAGAGGGAAGGCCACAAAGAATCTTCCCTGATATTTTGAGATCAAGGTCATTCACAGCCATTGTCTACTATCGATAATGTAGACTATAGGTAGCACTACAGCAACTGTTGGGCGGGAAATGAAGATTGACCTTTACCCATGACCTTTGACCTTGACCTTTACAATGAGTTACCTAAACTATGATGCCATATCATAATATACGTCGGACTGGTTAACGTTATTTGACCGGAAGCACTCGGACCAATGACCTTGAAAATTCCTGTATGGCCTTGACCCATGACCTTTGACCTTCATGTGAAATTACCTTGACATATCATCCCGTTTATATGGCGTTATGACGTCACCCCTTCATCTACAATGCAAGCAAACTGGTCCGACCGCAAGACTGTGGCGATCTCATAATGCAGGTCTGACTTGGAAAGCCTATAGGATAAAAAAGGTTCGACTGATTTCCAAAATTCTTTCACCAATCGATGCGGATTTACATTCTCTCAAATGTGGCCAGGTATCGTTTTTCGGCTACGAGTGGTTCACCCGCCACCTCGGAAAAATAAGTGGGGGATCTCTGCGGCCCCCTCCAGTGCCTGTGTTAACACTCTTCCATATAAACCTCACCATTTCTTAAAAGTTTGAACTTCCTCGGTTTCCATTGCATCAGTAAGCAGTTAAATATTTCATTTAAATTATGTTTTGATGCTGTAAACAAATGAGTTAGAGTCAATGAGCACACATAGTTGCTAACAGCAAGTACACTTACAACTATGACCATTATTAAAGGGAATGTGGCACCTTCATAAGGTGATTTTAACTGAGATAGCCAAGTTGTAAAGCAAGTCGGAAAACCCGGTACTCCATATATCATTTGTCTTGGAACTCGATATTTCCGTAGAAAAAAGCTAAAACCTACCTGACACCAGCCCCCTCATCAGCCCCTCGCCGGGCGGCCATTGTTGTGAGCTGCTGGTGTGACGACATATGCTGACGTCACGATGAGCATCAGCCAATCGAAGCCCTTGAAGCGTTTCAAGTATGGTAGTGGTTTCCAGATGATGACATCATCCACAGGCAGATAGCTATTTATTTTCCTTGAGGAGTATTTTCAAAAACAAAATATTGAGCTTATTGAACATTTTTCAGAGAAATCATGAGTGGTTTCATTATTTTTTGCTAAAAAATATGCCTAATTTCACTGAATTCCAGGATTCGACCAAAGTGCCACATTCCCTTGAAAGGAAATCAGGTACCTTGGTGCAATTGCAATGGCCGTCGCGACCGGGGACATCCCCGCCGTCTCAGACGTCGAGGCGGATGACGAGGAGCCGGACCTTGCCTGGGACAGGGAGACTTGGGACAGTGGGGAAGAGGCTGACGTCACTGGTGCCGACATCGCGACGGCTCGTCCGTAGCGCCTGCCGTGACTCCGGTTTGTATCGCCGTCAATCGCACTTCACTTCGAGCGGATCACATGCGGCTAACAGCCCTAACACAGCAAAGCGCCACGCGCAACGAACTCGCCTGTCGGATACATCCAGTGCACGGCCTTGGTGTCTGTTAAAGGGAATGTGACACCTTCACAACGTGATTTTAATTGAGATAGCCAAGTTGTAAAGCAGGTCGGAAAACCCGGTACTCCGTATTTCATTTGTCTTGGAACTCGATATTTCCATAGAAAAAAGCTAAAACCTGCCTGACACCAGCCCCCCTCAGCCCCCGTCGCCGGCGGCCATTGTTGTGAGCTACTGGTGTGACGAAATATGCTGACGTCACGATGAGCATCAGCCAATCGAAGCCCTTGAAGCATTTCAAGTATGGTAGTGGTTACCAGATCGTGACATCATCCACAAACTGATATTTATTTTTCTAGAGGAGTATTTTTAAAAACCAAATATTGAGCTTATTGTACATTTTTCAGAGAAATCATGAGTGGTTTCATTATTTTTGACGAAAAGTACGCCTAATTACACTAAATTCCAGGATGCAACCAAGGTGCCACATCCCCTTTAAAAGGAAGACAAGAGTTGCTCATTACAGCCGTTCAGCCGTCTGAGCCTATGCGCCATATGCGCCAATGTGTCTTGTTTTTTTGCCTCATCCCTACATGAGCTGATTGTAACTCTGCTGAGGTATTGTTTATCACCAATGCATCACATCATTCATGGTATCAAATCTGCACTGATACAATCTTTATATTGATATTGAGCTATCCTTGATGCTGTGTGCCTAAATAAATTGCCCTCTCCACTTTGTCCCTAAACACATGAATGCTCCTCAGAAATCCGGACTCGTGCGCCGTTAAGCAAAGCAAACCGACGTGTCATCCGCCCGCTGCACCGCGCTCCCTCCGCCGCTGTGCCGCGCTCCCCTCCGCCGCTGCGCCGCGCTCCCTCCGCCGCTGCGCCTCGCTCCCTCCGCCGCTGCATCGAGCTCCCTCTGCCGCTGCGTTGAGCCCCCTCCGCTACTGCGTCCCTCCGCCGCTGCGTCGCTCTCCCCCCACCGACGGGTTGGGCGCGCTCCGCTGCGCCCCTGGCCCCGTCGCCGCCGCGAATGCCCAAGCTCTGGTGCCCCCGTCCACCTCGTCCTCCCAAAGGAGTGTCTTTCCAATTTAACTCCAGCCACTTGTCTTTCCTATAACTATTTTTGCAATGTTTTTGTATTATTAACAATTGTGCTCTGTGTGACATGAATATATATGAACGGATTCAATTTCAGATTGTGATTGTTTTAGGCGCAATAAATATTGAAAACAATGAATTTGACAATAGCTCAGCTGAAAAATGGCATATAAGTCAAATATTTCATTTTACCCAGGTAGGAATAAAAATTATCCAAATTAATGTGACTTCAACTTTGCTAATGAGCTGGTAACACTTTGTTACAGACTGAGCCTGATTTGAAATAATTTGGCAAACCTGGTAATCAGGGAGTGTCCCACTTTTTATAATGGGTTTTGAACTGAGATAGCAGTTTTGTAGAGCATGTTGAGAAACCACTATTGCCACATTCAATATCATCCAGAGCTCTCTGTATAAAATTTCTGAACATATTACATATCACCACACTCCCTGCTGTTGATGCTACATGCATGACAGACACAAAGTGTGTGTACTAGCCATACCTATCAATCTTTTGTTAGTCAATATGCAGAAGCGTAATTTCAGTCAAAACATGATGCTCTTGACAAGGAGCATCTTATGTTATCTGGGTTTCCTCCTGTTCCTGAAAGCCTTTCTGACAACCCTAGCCAAGCAGCAAACCCCATAAAGTGAGTCTTCAGGCTTTAATATTCAAAATAAGGGGTTACTTCTTTATTTAAAAATATGACATAATCCCTTTCCATCTTGTGGCACATGCCACATGACAAATGTTGATAAATGGAATGGCAATGCATCCTTACATGTTGCAAGCCACAGCAGGCTGACAGATTCATGATTACATGAGATGCTTTGGTCAGCCCAGCATAGCAAGACAAGGGGCAATATCTTTGTTAAACAATTGGAGGTGAAAAGTGGTTTCCAGATTTTGAGACCTATTATGTCCATAAATTGCTGTCTTTAAATTTTTGATAGTGATCTATTCCCTGCAAGGGCCCAAGAGCTATATATTAGGAATGCAGTTGCTTTGCTTAGGAATGAGTGGCTCAATTACTGATTCAGTCAGAATGAATGGAGGAATAAGCACTTACAAATATAAAAAAGACTATATTGATATCACAACTTATAAATCAACCAGTCTGCAAAGTATGGCAGCAGGCCAGACGAGTCACACTAGCATCTAAAATTCTTGCACAAATTCGCACCACCAGCCACAAAAAATTACCTCCAATTTGCCATATACCAGGAAGAAAAAAGCACCCACTCCTCCCACACAATACAATGCTACCGCTCTCATTAGTTAGTGAAGGACTTTGTATAAGGCCTCCTCATGTCAAGATACCTTCCTCATGAGTGTTTTTAACCATTCATCCATTATGTGTTTGATTTCAATTTTCAGTGTCATCTACTTCACACCAGTTTCAAAAATTTTCACCAGATTATTAGAATTTACACCACTCGCTCCTGTCTCCAAGGGCACTCACACTGATGAGACTTGTAGAAAGTGCCATATTTTGGACACTGGAAAATCAATACTTAACAAGAAAAATGGAATTTAAATGTCAAGTCAAAAGTGGCCCTAAAAATTCTTCCAATATACTTTAAACACTCCTGCATCCAGTTTAACGATACGATACGATAAGTTTGTAGAAATTTGAAGGCTTACAAGAGCCTGTTGGATTCGGTCATCAATGAGCTCCTGTCAGAATATGTCATGGCTCAGTCTTGCAGAGGTACATAGTACCTCTGATTTGCCCATTGGGCGTCTAATTTGGCTTTGAGTTGCGAGAGAGTGGTGGCGTTGACGACATGGTAAGGGAGAGCATTCCAATCATTAACAACCCTAACACCAAAGGAAAAGAAGCTTAATAAGCTTAAGCTTAAGAATCCTGCCTCCTCTTTACCTACTTCCCACAAAAACAGTGAAACACAGTAAAACATGAAAGAGAGAAGGAGAGAAGAAGCAAAACGGGTTTATTGTGGTTTTGGGTTCAGCAACAACCAACAACCCCCCGGTCAAAGGGGCCAACCATAGGCCCATGACTTAGCAGAATCAGCAGCTATGCATTCATTCTCTGATTAGCGATTCTTGGCTTCATTTTACTGCGCACTAACCAAAAGCCAAAAATAAGAATACTGATAGCTGTATTTTCCATTAATAAGAAAAATAAGCAAATAGCAGCTATAAACGGCGCATTTAAGACAAAAGAAAATACGGTAAATTTTTGTTTTAGAAGAAAAGAAAATTGAATCGACGAGACGAGTTGCTTATGAAGAACCGCCGCATCATAAGAACAGGTATCTACGTGTTTGATGTAAGCGATACACTTTTGCTGTTATTTTTGTTTTGTTCTGTAAAGCCCTTCTTTTCCGTGGAGGGAGTGGTAAGGCCATACGTACACAAGATACCTTATATATACGACCTCCATCATTACGACCTACATCATACGACATACGACCTCTAAATCATTACACGTTCCGTGTGTACTTGCAATTTCTCTCCAGCATAGGGAAGAGCGATCATCTCACCCTTCAGTTTTCACTCAACTGCTACGCGAGAAGGAGGGAGTATCTTGCCTCACGCCAAAATTTTAGGCGTGCCAATTTTGAGGCCCTAAATCAGCACTTAGCGGCAATAAATTGGGACATCATGGACGACCTGGAAGTTGGAGAAGCCTATTCATTCTTTACAAATGTTCTGGACACTGCAATGGATAGCCACATACTCAAATCTAGGGTCAGGTCAAACTGAAAAAAACATATATATGACTAGCTCTGCCATGCACCTCAAACAGAAAAAGCGAAGACTGGCACTAGTCTACCACCAGACCGAGGACATAATGGACTTGGCACATCTAAGAAACTGTGAGCAGGAGCTGAGGTCTATGACCCGTAAGTTGCAAAGAGACCACGAGCGTGCGCTAGCGCACAACATAAAGATCAACCCAAAGTCTTTCTGGATGTATACAGGGTCGAGGCTGAAGACCAGATCAAGAGTCGACGATCTATTAAACGAAGAAGGTCAGTTGGAGTCTGATGACTTTGTGAAGGCTTCAATTCTAAACAGGTTTTTTACACAGATTTTCACACGCTAGGATGTCCGTTCCATACCTGACTTCCCAACTCGCTGCCCGCAGCCCTTCCTCAGGGACATCACCATCTCGCCACTCATTGTATATGGGAAGCTAAGGTCTCTCAAAACATGCAGCTCCCCAGGGCCAGACTGCCTTCACCCCAGAGTTTTGCATGAGGCATTTTCTTCTCTTAGCGCACCCCTATCCAAACTGTTCAGGAAATCACTAGACACTGGTTGCTTACCTAAGGAATGGTGTTTGGGATCCATCACGCCAATTTTCAAAAAGGGAAATAAACAGGACCCAGGCAATTACAGACCTGTGAGCTTGACAGCCATACCCTGCAAAGTCCTGGAGTCAATACTCAGAGACAAGCTTCTGGACCATCTGAAGACCCATAATCTCCTTTCTAAGGACCAACATGGATTCCGCCCAAAACGTTCATGTGAAACGCAGCTGCTGGAGGTCTTGGAAGAATGGAGCCTGATGATGGAGAATAAAAACCTTGTTGATGCAGTGTACTTAGATTTTCGGAAGGCGTTCGACTCCGTTCCTCACTGCCGGCTGATGACCAAACTAGCTGCATATGGTGTTCGTGGCAAAGTCTTAAAATGGATTAAAGCCTTTCTATCGAACCATCTCCAGCGGGTAGTTGTTGGTTCCTCTGCTTCTGATTGGGCTCCTGTCATCAGCGGTGTGCCTCAGGGATCAGTGCTTGGTCCAATCTTGTTTCTGATTTATATCAATGATCTCCTAGACGCTGTAAATTCCGCAGTAAAAATATTTGCCGACGACACGAAATTATACTCTAGCGCCAATGACATTCGATCCGCCGTCAGCTTGCAGCTCGATATCGACCGCATGCTGAGGTGGTCGGAGCTGTGGCAAATGCCCTTCAACTTGGGAAAGTGCTCGATCTTACACATCGGTGAGTCAAACAGAAGCTTCGACTTTGCCATGAACGGTGTGACGCAGCAAAAGTCGTTTCTGGAAAAGGACCTCGGAATTGTCATCGACAAGGACCTTAAATTTAGGCAACAGGCTGCCTCTGCGGTTTCCAGGGCATCGAGGGTCCTAGCCGTGGTCAGAAAATCGTTTGCCAACATCGATACGTTTACACTTCCGCTTCTCTACAAGACACTGGTCCGTCCCCACTTGGAATATGGGAATGTTGTTTGGGGTCCGTTTAATAGAGGAGACCAGAAGTTAGTCGAGAGGGTCCAGCGACGTGCGACACGCATGGTTCGAGTACTGGCCCATCTCCCTTACACCGAACGTTTGCATGAGCTTGGCTTGCCTTCTCTCTACTTTCGGAGACGTCGTGGTGACATGATCAAGGTTTTTCGACTTCTTTATGGCGACATGGACCAAGATCCATCACAGTTCCTGGAGCTCGACAGTCGAGGACGTACGCGCGGTCACGCCCTGAACCTGATGAAACCAAATGCTGTCTCAAGAGTCCGTCGCTTTTCCTTTGCTGTTAGGGTTGTTAATGATTGGAATGCTCTCCCTTACCATGTCGTCAATGCCACCACTCTCTCACAGTTCAAAGCCAAATTAGACGCCCATTGGGCAAATCAGAGGTACTATGTACCTCCGCAAGACTGAGCTGTGACATATTCTGACGGGAGCTCGTTGATGACCGAATCCAACAGGCTCTTGTAAGCCTTCAAATTTCGACAAACTTATCGTATCGTATCGTCGTATCGTGTAGTGGTGGTGGTCCAGTCTGCAAAGTATGGCAGCAGGCCAGACGAGTCGCACCAGATATCTAACATTCTCGCACGAATTTGCACCGCCAGCCATCCAAAATTCGCACCAATCCGCATTATTCCAGGGAGAAGAACGCACCCAACCCGACCCACACAATTTAATCCTATCTCTCTTATTAGTTAGTTTTATAAGGCCACTTCCTGTGTCTTAAAAACCATTCATCCACTATTTGTTTGGTTTTTGGGTCGCCTCCCTTGCACCAGTCTCACAGACTCGCACCAGGTTAATAAAATTCACACCACTCGCTCCTGTATCTAAGGGCACTTCACCGACGAGATCTTGTCGCAAGTGCCATATTTTGCACACTGGATGGTGGTTAAGTGCTAAGAATTATTGATATCGATATGGAGTGTTATCTGAGATATTTTGATAATATTTTCAGTTTCACCACTTGAATGAAATGCTTAGGCCGCTGCATGATATAATGAATTTGTTTGTTGATGTTGTTGACTTGTTGATGTTGCTCTTGAATAAGCTAAGGTGTTTAATTTTGTGTGCATACAATCAACTTAATACTTATTAGGTTGGGGACTGAAATAGGCTCTGAGGCCCGTTGGAAGTTCTCCTGCATCTCATGCCGTCTCATGGCGCACTCAGATCCCCAGCCACTGTTGACGTGCTGGAAGGAAGCCCCACCGGAGCTGTCTGCAAGAGGCTCCCGTAGCCCACAGCATTAGCCTGCATAGCGTACAGTTTGTTTTTGGAAATCAGAACGTGTACATGGGGCCTCTGATTTCAGTGTCCTGAATATGTGACATCGCTGTCTGGGCGGGAGCGTTGCTACTTGAGCTAACGATGTCCGCCGGGGCGACACTAACCGAACCTGTGGGATGCGCAAGGGGATCCTCCTCAGACCAGTTACTTTCCAGCAGTAGCACAGCAATGCACCAACTATTCTGGTGTTTATAGATTCACACGCTTCATCTAATACATGCTTCAACATCACTAGTTGAAACTGGTGTTAAGATTTTTGCTGCACGATGTCTCTAATATTGATGAGTATTGCATAGTTTCAAGAATAGCTCATGCTTATTGATACAGTCGTCAGGTGGGGTTCATCGTGCTTGTTATATGTTTTTATCATGACTGCTATCAATATGTGCCGAATCACTGCCTCATTGATGCTAACTTACCTAGTGTGATGCTAACTTACATACTCTTGCTATATTGCAGATCAATGGCAGTCTGCGTTCACCTCCTCCGTCCCCGGAAATGTGCGCTGTCGTGCGGCATGCGGGACCTCCACATTACTCGCGTGTGTGGGTCCAGTGGACGCTACAGATATGAGCTGGGCAGCCGACTGGCGTTTGGCGCCATTCTGCCTCGCTCTCGTAAGAAAGCAGAGAAAGAGCCAGAGAAGCCTGAAAAACCTGCTACTGTCACTATAATCTCCGAGACTGGGTTCCCGGGGTCGCGGCTTGCTGGTGCTCCTAAGCACAGGGTCACAAGACGACACATTCCGACCGTAACCAACGTATCAGAACCAACAAACCAAGCGGAGGCCGCAGATTCGTCAGACCCAGCACCACCCGACCCTTGCCTCTCTCCCCATCACTCCACTTCTCCAGAGCGGTTGACAGTTCAACAGCCTCCTGGGTATACGTACGACACTTGCAGCGACCCGCCGGGCGCGACTGAGCGTCCAGGGCGGTTACCCAGTGTCACCAGAATTCTGCAGGCCACCATGAGTGAAGAGAATCGTGCCGCGCTCCTGCGCTGGGAGGAGAGGATGGTCCTCAAGCACGGCCGCGATGGGTTCGAGCGAATTAAGAAAGGTGAGAATGCACGAAGATTAGGTTGACTTATTCCCACAGTGTTGGGGGATGGAGAGTCAATTTCCATTTGCTTTAAATCACTGTGCAATGACATCGGGGAAATACCTACGTACCACTTTCCGATTGGAAGAAAGGGAGACGGCTTAGAATCGGACTACTAAAATAGGTGTTTTTTGACAGGTCTGCTTTTAGTTTCAAATCTTTTAGAAACTTTGGACGTATTTTCCAGTTTTGTCTAACTTGGTGGGAATGATTTCAGGCAATTTCTAACAACAGTAATTGTGAATGGATGATGGTTTTAAAGACCGGGCAGCCTCCTCGGAATGTATGTACGTTGGGCCTCCTTTATTACGGGGTGCCGATTACAGGGTCATTGTCAATGAAACGGTTCTCGCTTTTGTAAGGCGAGATCATTTTATCTTCAGTTAAATACCGGATGTTGAATAGATGATGTGTCTGTAAACAAAATAACTATTACTGATTCTGAGTGCACTTTTGCAAAGTGTAAGCCTTCAAATGGGGTTGCTCGTGTCATGGACGCAACAGTCGTTTCCGGTTAGAATTTATAGTGTCGTTTTATTGAGGGTTTGAATAATTCAGAGTTGTATATCACCTGAATGGTTCTGAAGGTATTTTTGTCATAAGCAGAATGTACTAAACATATTTTTTGCGTTCTTTAAATATTGATTCCTTCCGGACTATACAGACCAGACCCCGTTCAAGTTGTTTGGCAGCATTACGTCATCATGGCTGGAGGGGCACTACAGTTACTATGCAGGGCATTGGAGAAATTGCACTTTTCGAAGCTCTAAATAACCTATTTCAGAACTGTATCAACAGAACTTGTATGGTTGAACAGAAAGCTAAAAGATTTTTATTTGTGAAACCATCAGACGTTTTGCAAAAACTCCAGTGAAGAATATTATTTTTACAAATTTTCCAGAGCGTGTCAAAATAAGGACAGGTTCAGCACTAACAGCTGTTTGCAGTAAGACTAATCTCGATTTTGATTGGCTGTTGATTTCTGACCTTTGATTGGCTGTTGGTGGTACCTGCAGCAGAAGACAATAAACATCGGTGATCTCTTGAGCGAAGGTAAATTTATTTCTCTCGGCTATTAAGTAGGCCTGAGTTGATCAAATAAATGCATGCCCTTTCAACAAATTCTTTGAAGCGTTATAATTTGTTCATTAGATTTACGTAAAATACGCTGCTCGCCGTTGAGATCAAGGGTACTGTCAAATGGGTGAAACAAGTTGATTTCGATTTATACTAGATTGGTGCCAAATACGCCCAAACTTGGTATGTTCCAGCTAATCCTTCAAAAAACTTAGTAGAATCTCCTATGACTTAGTAGGAAAGGGCGGTGACGTCATCATGGGAGGACTATATTTAGTAGGAAACTTGGTTGTACCCGTAGTTAAAGTACCCTGATACAGACTGCAACACCTGTCTGATATCCCACATACGCGAATGAGGCCCGGAAGGATTGTAAAGCACCGTTCAACTTCCGATTTATATAATGACTTGTTCTGGGAATTCTCATCCGCTGTGACATATGTTATCACCTTCACTTGGGGATGCCTTCAAGATCTTGACCCTTCAAACCGCTCATTTTTTTGATAGAGTTTGTTTCCTTATAATTTTGGCCGTTTGCCGCTGATTGTCTCCAATCACCCCGTCTGGTTCCGCCAGTTATCGCTTTCAGGTCTACAGCTTTTGAAACCTGAAACAGAAAGTGAAAGCTCTTGGCTTCATGCTACAGGTTTTAAACGTATATGTTCATCCAACGTTTGTAGCGTATTCATGTATATAGTTTGGTATTACATCCCGAACACACGGGTCAGTTATCGGGCTTATCCCTGTTGGCAGGTACCCACCCTGTTGACAGGTGGGTACCGCTACTTAATTTTTGCTACCGCTATCCGCTACCTCGTCTATCTTGGCTAGACGAAACCGCTACCGCCACTAGTGTCTCTTTTTTCAGAATCGCGAAACCGCTACCCACTTCTCCGCTATCGCTACTTTTTATAGAGCACTGCTGAAGTGACACCCAAGAAATCAGTTTTTGTTTAAATAAACTCCAAGGAATACTACTTATCTATTTATTGCATACAAATCAGCAGTTTTATTGTGAGATTTGCCAGCAAAATCTCACAACAAAAACATTTCTTTTCTTTCCTTTTGTTTTTCAGATGGACTTATATCCATACATGTATTTCGTACACTGGTACACATGGAATAAAACCTTCTTAATAAAAACTTCTCCCAATCTCTATCTCCTGTCTTGTTGGAAAGTGGTAACACTGTTAACACGCGCCCCCCTGGGGTCCCTGGCATGACGCGCCCCGCTGGGGCGTATTTCGCCCCCCTCCGTATCTCATCTCCCAGGAACGCTAAAGAAAACTAAGTTTGCATAGGCTTACAACAAGACTGTGTACGTTTCCCCCTCTACATTTTTACTCAGTGGAGCTGGAGAAAATATTTATGCATCATTGGATTCCTCTCATCGTGGCGAATCGAATGATGTGTAATATGACATTGCTAGGTCAAATTGTGAAAATGACCTGACATCGAGGAAGGTCAGAGTCACATGGTGACCTGGTATGGTCATGTTGCATATCAATCGGCTCTCTGTGATAATATAAGCAACAATGCAAGCAAAATAGGGGCTTGATATCAATTCAGTGAGAAGTTATTGGCAAAACAATCACTGTATACTCATGTGACCTGACATGACCTTTGAGAGATCAGATAGTCAAAAACTCAACTTTATGGTCAAGATTGTGGCAAGACTACACGGTTTGAGGATTTTCAGCCTTATCTATCCAGTATTTACTGAAAACGAGCCCTTTCTATTTTTCACCGTAGCCTTATAATGGTGTGACCAAAAAATCGACCCTACCTCAGGTCAACAATATCAAAATTCTGAGATAGCAGATTTGTAGACCCTAATAACCTCACCATATTGTGAAAGTTTCTAACTGATCGGTTGGTTGATGTTCCTGCGGCGCCGCTTCAAACTCGTGATTTTAGGTTTTGAGGTCGGTTCGCCTGACCTTGGATAGCTCCTTGACTTGACCTCAAAAATTTTTTCAGATGCGTAAAATTGATTGGGGATAAGGTGCTGCAAGTTTCGTTGTTCTGCGTCTCTTCGTTTTTGCATTTTCTGGGGGAAAACCAGGAGGGGGCGAAATACGCCCCCCCAGCGGGGCGCGTGTTAACAAGCTGCTGCTAGTCGCACCTGCAGGGCGGCGCCCTGACCACTGACCTGCCTCCGCGGCAGAGATGTTACAGACGGGGCGTCAGCTGCACGCTGCCGTACAGTCGCACCTGCAGGGCGGCGCTGAGACGGCACGCTCTCGCCCACCACGATGCCCTTCTGGGACAGCCTGCGGCCCGCGCTGGCCCACGTGGACACGCGGCACGTGGCCGCCGCCGAGAAACACGTGCAGCACGAACAGCTAGGCTACTGCGGCGTAGTCGACTGTGTGGCGTCGTTCAGGTGAGACGGACCGCGTGATCTTCCGGTCTGAGTACGGAAGGGTAGAGGGAATGGAAATGCTGAGATCCTGAGATATTGTGAACAACCAACTGGGAGGTTGCCAATGGAACTCAGATATTATTTCTTCAGTGCAAAAGTGGTTACCACAGCTTTCCACAGAAGAAAATTTACTGTGTTTCGAAACGGGCCCGAATTCATTCATATTTCGGCCTACGATCAGTTATTAACTTCCTGTACATTCATATGTGAGCAGAATGTACTACAACCTGGGCTGCGCTCAGTTTGTACGTGCAAAGAATAGGTAATTGCCTGTCGCATAGAAATCAGGTCAGATGGCTGCTAGTGTTTATGATATATTAGACATAACCACCCCTTCATTTCTGGCAGGTCAACTCCCATGGTGATCGAGTGGAAGACGTCACGACGGCCCAAAACTAGGCTGGCCGACCTCTATGATCACCCAATTCAGGCGGCTGCCTACATCGGCGCCTACAACTTCACCCACCGGCAGGCGCAGGTGGGACGGAGACGTTGGCTGGCAGCGGTCACCTGCAGGTTTTGAACATGCCCCGCTGCACTGGATCCAGTGCCTGACATTGTAGCTGGTTATCGCAGTCGCATTTGCTGTAGAAACGTCGGCGAGTCCAGCCCTTGTCATCAATCTTCCGCTTCGTCTGAGAATTTGTTCAACAAATGTAGTATCTTCATGTTTAGAACATGTTTGACTGGTCAGTTGCCTCTGACGCGACACATGTTGTCTGTGGTGGGGTACGGTCAGTCGCCTCTGACGCGACACATGTTGTCTGTGGTGGGGTACGGTCAGTTGCCTCTGACGCGACACATGTTGTCTGTGGTGGGGTACGGTCAGTTGCCTCTGACGCGACACATGTTGTCTGTGGTGGGGTACGGTCAGTTGCCTCTGACGCGACACATTTTGTCTGTGGTGGGGTACGGTCAGTTGCCTCTGACGCGACACATGTTGTCTGTGGTGGGGTACGGTCAGTTGCCTCTGACGCGACACATGTTGTCTGTGGTGGGGTACGGTCAGTTGCCTCTGACGCGACACATGTTGTCTGTGGTGGGGTACGGTCAGTTGCCTCTGACGCGACACATGTTGCCTGTGGTGGGGTACGGTCAGTTGCCTCTGACGCGACACATGTTGTCTGTGGTGGGGTACGGTCAGTTGCCTCTGACGCGACACATGTTGTCTGTGGTGGGGTACGGTCAGTTGCCTCTGACGCGACACATGTTGTCTGTGGTGGGGTACGGTCAGTTGCCTCTGACGCGACACATGTTGCCTGTGGTGGGGTACTGTCAGTTGCCTCTGACGCGACACATGTTGCCTGTGGTGGGGTATGGTCAGTTGCCTCTGACGCGACACATGTTGCCTGTGGTGGGGTATGGTCAGTTGCCTCTGACGCGACACATGTTGCCTGTGGTGGGGTACTGTCAGTTGCCTCTGACGCGACACATGTTGCCTGTGGTGGGGTACGGTCAGTTGCCTCTGACGCGACACATGTTGTCTGTGGTGGGGTACGGTCAGTTGCCTCTGACGCGACACATGTTGCCTGTGGTGGGGTATGGTCAGTTGCCTCTGACGCGACACATGTTGCCTGTGGTGGGTATGGTCAGTTGCCTCTGACGCGACACATGTTGTCTGTGGTGGGGTACGGTCAGTTGCCTCTGACGCGACACATGTTGTCTGTGGTGGGGTACGGTCAGTTGCCTCTGACGCGACACATGTTGCCTGTGGTGGGGTACGGTCAGTTGCCTCTGACGCGACACATGTTGCCTGTGGTGGGGTATGGTCAGTTGCCTCTGACGCGACACATGTTGCCTGTGGTGGGGTACTGTCAGTTGCCTCTGACGCGACACATGTACGCGCGACTGACCTAACGATATATGCGGGCTCTCTGTGTGCCAGGTGCAGCGGGCAGCCGTGGTGATAGCCTACCAGTCAGGCCAGCCCGCCTCTGTCCACGTGCTCTCCGCCACCTCCCTCAAACACTACTGGGCGCTGTGGCTGGGCCGGCTGCTGGAGTACCAGCAGACCATCACGTGACCGGCAAACACTACTGAGCGCTGTGGCTGGGCCGGCTGCTGGAGTACCAGCAGACCATCACGTGACCGGCAAACACTACTGAGCGCTGTGGCTGGGCCGGCTGCTGGAGTACCAGCAGACCATCACGTGACCGGCAAACACTACTGAGCGCTGTGGCTGGGCCGGCTGCTGGAGTACCAGCAGACCATCACGTGACCGGCAAACACTACTGAGCGCTGTGGCTGGGCCGGCTGCTGGAGTACCAGCAGACCATCACGTGACCGGCAAACTCTACTGGACGCTGTGGCTGGGCCGGCTGCTGGAGTACCAGCAGACCATCACGTGACCGGCAAACACTACTGAGCGCTGTGGCTGGGCCGGCTGCTGGAGTACCAGCAGACCATCACATGACCGGCAAACTCTACTGGACGCTGTGGCTGGGCCGGCTGCTGGAGTACCAGCAGACCATCACGTGACCGCTGCCTGCCTGGGCACTGGCTGGTTTGACGGCTGCAGTTCTGACTCCAGCAGCTGAAGCAGCAACAGTGACGTCAGTGCTGTTGTGTGTCGTAGTGGACGTGCAGAAGGTAATTACTATTCGGAAACATACGCTGTAGGAAAATGACTATTTCTGTGATTTATCATCATCCCCATGAATCATTGTCATCAACATAAGCGTGGCCATAAAGTTGTGATAATATAGAGTTTTGATAAGCCCATTCTTTATTCAGACATAAAATGAATCATTGTATTACGTTTTGACAAATGTAAGCTGACTCGAGGTCTGGATGCCGGTTCAGAGCTCGAACGCTTTCATACCGCTCCATTTCATTCCAGCTCAGTCATTCTTAAGGCATCCCTTCGATCTGATAGCATTTACAGAATGCATCAGCCTGCACTTGTTGGGTGATCCTTTTCGGTTAACATCATCGATACATGTCATTGTGTCATTCCAGCCAAACTATTTGGCGCGCAGTGACAAGCAGGTGTTTTCGCACCGTCGACGCAAACAACAGGTTATGAGTACAGTAGTTTTCCCGATAGAGATGAAGAATCACTCACGAGCATAGGTAAGACTAATGACTAGTACCGTTGTTATTGTCTTCACGCAAAGCAATCGTGTGTGTAGTTACGTCAAAACGATCAGCACGCATATGGCACTCATTTTCACGTCAGCCAATTCTCCTTAGCCGCCGTCATTGTTGCTCGTCAACTAGCGGCAAGGGACACGACGGCATCACCACGTCCACCTGCACCTTCCCGAAAGGCCGCATCTTGACGGCGGCTTCCACCATTCGCGTCAGCTTGCGTCGCTCCGTATCCAGGCCCGACATGGCCTTTGTGACGGGCATAAGGGAACGCTTGGCTGCCTCCGAGCAGGCCAGCAGCGCCGCTCGCAGCTGCCAGTCGCGCTCCATATAGTCCTGCACCGGAGAGGGTTAGTCAGAACAGGCCAGTCGCGCTCCATGTAGTCCTGTGCCGGGGAGAGCTAGTTAGAACATGCCAGTCGCGCTCCATATAGTCCTGCACCGGAGAGGGTTAGTCAGAACAAGCCAGTCGCGCTCCATGTAGTCCTGTGCCGGGGAGGGTTAGTCAGAACAAGCCAGTCGCGCTCCATATAGCCCTGCACCGGGTAGGGTTAGTTAGAACAAGCCAGTCGCGCTCCATATAGTCTTGTACCGGGGAGGGTTAGTCAGAACAAACCAGTCGCGCTCCATGTAGTCCTGTACCGGGGAGGGTTAGTCAGAACAAGCCAGTCGCGCTCCATGTAGTCCTGTGCCGGGGAGGGTTAGTCAGAACAAGCCAGTCGCGCTCCATATAGTCTTGTACCGGGGAGGGTTAGTCAGAACAAGCCAGTCGCGCTCCATGTTGTCCTGTACCGGGGAGGGTTAGTCAGAACAAGCCAGTCGCGCTCCATGTAGTCCTGTGCCGGGGAGGGTTAGTCAGAACAAGCCAGTCGCGCTCCATATAGTCTTGTACCGGGGAGGGTTAGTCAGAACAAGCCAGTCGCGCTCCATGTTGTCCTGTACCGGGGAGGGTTAGTCAGAACAAGCCAGTCGCGCTCCATGTAGTCCTGTACCGGGAAGGGTTAGTCAGAACAAGCCAGTCGCGCTCCATGTAGTCCTGTACCGGGAGGGCTAATTAGAACAAGCCAGTCGCGCTCCATGTAGTCCTGTACCGGGGAGGGTTAGTTGGGACAAGCCAGTCGCGCTCCATGTAGTCCTGTGCCGGGGAGGGTTAGTTAGAACAAGCCAGTCGCGCTCCATGTAGTTCTGTGCCGGGGAGGGTTAGTCAGAACAAGCCAGTCGCGCTCCATGTAGTCCTGTGCCGGGGAGGGTTGGTCAGAACAAGCCAGTCGCGCTCCATATAGTCTTGTACCGGGGAGGGTTAGTCAGAACAAGCCAGTCGCGCTCCATGTTGTCCTGTACCGGGGAGGGTTAGTCAGAACAAGCCAGTCGCGCTCCATGTAGTCCTGTGCCGGGGAGGGTTAGTCAGAACAAGCCAGTCGCGCTCCATATAGTCTTGTACCGGGGAGGGTTAGTCAGAACAAGCCAGTCGCGCTCCATGTAGTCCTGTGCCGGGGAGGGCAAATTAGAACATGCCAGTCGCGCTCCATGTAGTCCTGTACCGGGGAGGGTTAGTCAGAACAAGCCAGTCGCGCTCCATGTAGTCCTGTGCCGGGAAGGTTAGTAGAACAAGCCAGTCGCGCTTCTTTTTTTTTTTTTTTGGGGAGGGTTAGGTAAAACAAGCCAGTCGCGCTCCATGTAGTCCTGTAGTAGAACAAGCCAGTCGCCTCCATGTAGTTCTGTGCCGGGGAAGGTTAGGTATAACAGACCAGTCGCGCCCCATGTAATCCTGTATCGGGAGGGTTAGTCAGAACAAGCCAGTCGCGCTCCATGTAGTCCTGTGCCGGGGAGGGTTAGTTAGAACAAGCCAGTCGCGCTCCATGTAGTCCTGTGCCGGGGAGGGTTAGTTAGAACAAGCCAGTCGCGCTCCATGTAGTCCTGTACCGGGGAGGGTTAGTCAGAACAAGCCAGTCGCGCTCCATGTAGTTCTGTGCCGGGGAGGGTTAGTTAGAACAAGCCAGTCGCGCTCCATGTAGTTCTGTGCCGGGGAGGGTTAGTAGAACAAGCCAGTCGCGCCATGTAGTCCTGTGCCGGGGAGGTTAGTAGAACAGGCCAGTCGCGCTCCATGTAGTTCTGTGCCGGGGAGGGTTAGTTAGAACAAGCCAGTCGCGCCCCATGTAGTCCTGTACCGGGGAGGGTTAGTCAGAACAAGCCAGTCGCGCTCCATGTAGTCCTGTGCCGGGGAGGGTTAGTTCAGAACAAGCCAGTCGCGCTCCATGTAGTCCTGTACCGGGGAGGGTTAGTCAGAACAAGCCAGTCGCGCTCCATGTAGTCCTGTGCCGGGGAGGGTTAGTCAGAACAAGCCAGTCGCGCTCCATGTAGTCCTGTACCGGGGAGGGTTAGTTAGAACAAGCCAGTCGCGCTCCATGTAGTCCTGTACCGGGAAGGGTTAGTTAGAACAAGCCAGTCGCGCTCCATGTAGTCCTGTGCCGGGAGGGTTAATTAGAACAAGCCAGTTGCGCTCCATGTAGTCCTGTACCGGGGAGGGTTAGTTAGGACAAGCCAGTCGCGCTCCATGTAGTCCTGTGCCGGGGGAGGGTTAGTTAGAACAAGCCAGTCCGCTCCATGTAGTTCTGTGCCGGGGAGGGGTAGGTATAACAGACCAGTCGCCCCATGTAATCCCTGTATCCGGGGAGGGTTAGTCAGAACAAGTCGCACTCCATGTAGTCCTGCCGGGGAGGGTTAGTTAGAACAAGCCACGCGCTCCATGTAGTCTGTGCCGGGGAGGGTTAGTTAGGACAAACCAGTCGCGCTCCATGTAGTCCTGTACCGGAGAGGGTTAGTTAGAACAAGCCAGTCGCGCTCCATATAGTCCTGTACCGAGGGAGGGGGTGGTTAGTTAGGACAAGCGAGTCGCGCTCCTTGTAGTCCTGTACCGGGGAGGGTTAGTAGAACAAGCCAGTCGCGCTCCATGTAGTTCTGTGCCGGGAAGGGTTAGGTATAACAGACCAGTCGCGCCCCATGTAATCCTGTATCGGGGAGAGTTAGTCAGAACAAGCCAGTCGCGCTCCATGTAGTTCTGTGCCGGGGAGGGTTAGACAGAACAAGCCAGTCGCGCTCCATGTAGTTCTGTGCCGGGGAGGGTTAGTCAGAACAAGCCAGTCGCGCTCCATGTAGTTCTGTGCCGGGGAGGGTTAGTCAGAACAAGCCAGTCGCGCTCCATGTAGTTCTGTGCCGGGGAGGGTTAGTTAGAACAAGCCAGTCGCGCTCCATGTAGTTCTGTGCCGGGGAGGGTTAGGTATAACAGACCAGTCGCGCCCCATGTAATCCTGTATCGGGGAGGGTTAGTCAGAACAAGCCAGTCGCGCTCCATGTAGTTCTGTGCCGGGGAGGGTTAGGCAGAACAAGCCAGTCGCGCTCCATGTAGTTCTGTGCCGGGGAGGGTTAGTCAGAACAAGCCAGTCGCGCTCCATGTAGTTCTGTGCCGGGGAGGGTTAGTCAGAACAAGCCAGTCGCGCTCCATGTAGTTCTGTGCCGGGGAGGGTTAGTTAGAACAAGCCAGTCGCGCTCCATGTAGTTCTTTGCCGGGGAGGGTTAGGTATAACAGACCAGTCGCGCCCCATGTAATCCTGTATCGGGGAGGGTTAGTCAGAACAAGCCAGTCGCGCTCCATGTAGTCCTGTACCGGGGAGGGTTAGTCAGAACAAGCCAGTCGCGCTCCTTGTAGTTCTGTGCCGGGGAGGGGAAGTGCTGATAGCTACTCTCGGCCAATCAATCCCCGTCGGTACTGTGACTGCTAAGGTCATCGCTGTCCCGGGCGGGCGCATCTCATATAGTTGTCACAGCAAACAGGATTCTTTGAATTTCACCAAAAGCTTCCCGACACTGGAAGACGTTTGGAAATGCATGGACATAATTAATGGAAATACTCAACCATAAGTATAGTTTGAAGTTCTTTTCTCAAAGTTTTCCCAGGGTCCGAATCTTATGAATAAATACTTAGTGGTATTGGTTATGGCGTGGCAACTCGTGCGTGGTCGGCAGGGAATTCGTCTCAAAGCAAGGAAGTGTGTACACTGACGACAAGTACGACAATGTAACTTTCCTGGGCACTGAGCAATCAGCAAGAAAGCTGGACGCGGCAGTTGACACTGGTGACTGCAGAAGGAAGCCCGAGCGCAGCGGCTGCACTCACCGCGTTCTTTTTGGCGAGCAGCGCGTTGAGGTCCAGCAGCTCCTGTTGAAGCTGGGCCATTTTTCTCTGGTCCAGGGCCAGCTCCTCGGCCACGCTCCTGTCCAGGTCGCCGTAGAAGGTCTTCAGTTCCCGCTCCATGCTGGCGGACATTTCCATCGGCCAGTTTCACGGGTGAGGTGTCACCAACTCGCGGACCCCAGGGCACTCTAGTCTCAGGAATTAAAGGGCCTCTGTTTGTTGTTTCAGAGGTAGATGTGCATAGTCACGGAGACGCTCGGCATCTATGCGACTCTCATTCACAAGGCTAACTAATAGGTTTCCGTTTCTGAAAATGCCTTTGTATTCAAGTGAATGGGCAGTATCTGGTGTGTTAGAACTGTGACAAAGTGCAGAGGGTTGGGATAAGTAAACCTAAAAACGGGACTCGCATTGCAGCTTCATCATGTCTTCCACACTCTCACACTGCGTCTATCACAATGTGACGGAGACATTTAGCCCTTCACTACCGCCATCGCCTTCATTGGTGCGACACCACTACACCAACCGGGCGATCTCGATGGTGTAGCCGCCATTGCAGAGCTCCACCTGGCGGCACCAGCCACGCAGCATCGCCACCAGCTGCTCCTGCTGCCACTGCTCGTCCCGCAGCTGCTGACTCAGCTGGTCGTAGGAGGCGCGCGTGCACTCCAGCAGGTGGCGCCTCTCCGCCTGTCGCCGCCGCGGCGTCAGCGTCTGCCGCCCGCCCGCCACAGCGACAGGCGTGGACCCCACCAAGGACAGGGCCTAGACAGCTATTAGGGGCCTCCCCCGCTGCCTGATATGTCTGTATCACGCGCTCACGAGCACTCGCCGCTACATATTTACGTATCCATGTGTTCACTCCTCAATCACTCACTCACCCACATCCTGGTCACTGACTCACCAGCTCCATCAGCTGGTGGGTTCTCCTCTCCTTCAGACCCGCGATCTCTATCTGCAGATCCCGCCGCCTGATCCGCATCTCTGAAAACGGTTAGCAAGAACACGCTCAATGGCACCCCTCGTTCAAACAGAGAATCAATGGTGGGGTTGACAGCGGTGGGCGTTTGTAATGCAGAGTTAATAGATATCAACGGCATGCTATTCAGAACCAATGCAGGCATTGTGTGAAAGAACGAATGTCATTGTTTATGAAAGAGCAGATGAACGGTGGTGCAGCTGAGCGTTCCTGTACACCGCTGGCTGATCGCGCAGATGGGTCAGTGGACCCACCGTCCACCCTGAGCTGGAGCTCGGCGGCCTGCCGGCCCAGCTCAGCCGTGCGGTCGCTGCTGGCCGCCAGCAGGCCCGTCTGCTGGTCCCGCAGCGCCTCCAGCTGGCCGTTCTGCGCCCGCACCGCCGCCAGCGCATCCTGCCACCGAGGACACAGAGCACGGACGCGTGAGACGCGGAGCCTCGCCTCGGTCTTGTCGACAGCACAGCCGTTTCCAACTGGGAGGTATCGCGTGACTGTGCAGCATCTGGGTTTGTGAAATCATCGTGCGTTGCGTTCTCTTTTCTGGGGTCGTTATTGCGAGGACGATCCGGGGATCTCTCGGAATCATCTGCTTTCTGGCAAAAGCTGGTTGAGAGCGAGCTAGGACCCAACTTTGTAGCCACTATGACTAATATGGTTCCAGGATAGGTGGAACCTTCTGAATAGCTACTTCGAACCAACGAAAACGATACGTTAAGGATATCAGATCGGCATCCGCGTGAGTCCCGCTAAGATTTACTCCTTTATCGGTCTTATCTGGTGACGTATACTGAAGTGTGCTGCTCGAAAACATCCTTCGCCTTCAGCACTCGATTTTTACTGCTTAAATACCGAGTTCGTCGTGGGTGCAGAATAGCCCAAGAAGTGGATGGCCCTAAAATTTCAATCACGATAATGATGACCGTCAGCTAACCTAATGGTGTTAAGTGATACGCAGGAAATCTAACCAGACTTTGTACCACCACAGGTTCCACCAGAGGGCTCTTTGAACCCAATTCTTTCACGCCTCATAATCACCAACTCGGTATAATAAATTGCGTCGAAAAAACATCTGATAAATACACAAAAAACAAAGGCGGAGCAAAAACCGAAAACCAAAACGATGGCAGACATAAAACCTCTCCTGGCGCCACGGCCCGGCCGATTCCGATATTACCTTGAGTTTTGTCAGGGCGGGCTGGGTTCCGTCTTTGATCTGTGCGACCACCTCCTCCAGGTGCTGACGGATCTCCTCCTCCTCCCGCAGGTTCTCCTCCAGCTCATCCCGCACCAGCAAAGCGTCCTCAGTCTGCACCAGGGGTCATCAGTGAATACCTGATCTGGTCCTGTCGTCGTAAGCATTGCTGCCGCCCGCCAGTCTTTAGGCTCGCTGGCTGGCGATAAGCGACTAATGCGTTGTGATCGATTTAAAACCAAGATCGATGACCTTGTTCGACACTCAGAAACACTCCGGCTACGGCACCGTCACCATCCATGATTGGCATACCGATCATTCACTGCAATCATCGATCAATTATGGAGCTGTTCCGGCACCGAGCGCGCTCCCATATCTGCCATACGGCGGTCACCAGCGGTCCGCCGCAGCACCCACCTCCTCCTTGGCGCGGGCCAGCAGGTCTGAGGTCTGATCTCGCCGGTCCTGCAGCTGCTTCTGCAGCTGCTCGTGCCGGTGCTGCACGGCGTCCAGGTCATCCAGTACAGCGCAGTGACTGCCGGTCAAACCAGCCGACTGTCGGCGTGCCGAGGTATAGACGGAGTACGCGGGGGAAACAGCAGACGCCAGCATGGCGGCTCATCTCCGAATCCTCACCATCGCTGAAACGCTGGGGCCTTATCAGACAGGATATTTTGGGTTCGGTCAACAAGGAAGCTGTGAGTAAAAACCTTGCATTCACCCCCCATAAGCTCTACCAAAGACAAATCACATTAGAAGAACATTACAATAAGAAAGAATCAGTCATCTAGACGGGGTTTGGGTTCGAGATTGAACTTGAACCAGTCATTACACTTGAATCTATCTCAACCACGTTTGGAACTTTCCCCAGCTGTCAAAAGGAGATCAAGTATTCAAGTAGATATTTTCGGTATTTCGCTGAGACACAAAACATACATTAAAATGGCGGTCGGCACTCACACGTTCTGGAGTTCAGTCCAGATTTCCTGTGACTTCTTCAGCGCCGCAGTGGCCATTTGCAGTTGTTCGTTAAGCAGCGTCATCATCGCCCTGGGAGAAACCACCATCTGTCACGCCACGGCCCATCAGGTCACCCGTACTGTTATCCATTACCATGAGCAAAAGTCATCAGGTCTACCAGTCCGGCAACGAAAGGGGCGCCGCTGGAAGAGGCATCCACGTTTGACTTCCGCTGGTAATTTACTCAGACCGAAGATAGAGCCGGACACTTTTGGAATCCATGGGCTGTGGTTACGCCCGGAAACGTTGAAAGACAGTGGACAACGCTCAAAGATAAAATATGTATCGTAACCAGCAAATGAGGCAAATCATAAAGACGCAAACACAAAGCTCGACCCTTGCAGACAGACCCATCAGTACCAAGTAGACCAACTTCCAACGTCTCGTGTGGCCCCGCCCGGGAAGACACAGCGAGGGCGGGGGTGGTACGAGGTCTCACTCGTGGTCGCCGTCGATGTGTCCCAGCTCGGCGCGCGCGTCGGAGGCGCTGGTGCGTGTCTTGCTGACCTGCCGGCGCAGCAGGTCCCGCTGCTGCGTCATCACCTGCTTCTGCCGCTGCAGCTTGTGGAGCAGGCGGCGACTCTTGGTTGCCTTCTCCGTGCTCGCTCTGCACTCTGTGCGGACGGGTGTTGAGGGGAGGTGGTTACCGTCATGGACTGGTGTCATTTTGGACGTATGTATGGTGGGGCCCGTACAACGCGGTGTCATCTCATTTTGCCATTTTATAACTATGTAAACAATGACATGTTGGAATTTATGAATGAATTAATAGGTGGTTTTGCTAATTAGAAAATCTGGATAAATATTAAGGTAAAGATTTGAGCGCTTCTGGTCTGTAGCGTGAAGTTATTGACAGTTGGGTTAAAAAGTTTTACTGAAATGGCTTCAGTGTACTTAGCCCCCAGTGCAATCCTGACGGCAATCAGGTAACATGCGCAACTGGCTAGGGTACTCGACAAGGAACGTAATGACAAACGATTGGAAGGTATAAGAGGTGATGAGTATTAAAAAAATGGCAAGCAGACGAAATTCCCGTGGTCTGAATTGCTTACTGAAATGGGCTGCACGCAGTGACGGCGAATTTACCGGGGGTACCATGGGCTTTTCAATCCATTTATTTCCAGTCAGCGCTATAGGGTTAGTGTTAAGATTTCGGATTTAAGGGGTTACCGTGCCCCGGTGCCCCCCCTCCCAGTTCCGCCGTCAGTGGCTGCATGTCTTTAGATGGAATACTGTTTGTCTAGGTTCATAAAAGGGGTTTGTGAAGTCTGTATCGGACGTGTCTTCACTACCCTCTCCTCTCCCTAATGTGACTTAAAAGCGTGCGCTTAACTCACTACACACGCACCTTCATTCCTTCGCTCTACAACAAAAGTGGAGAATGGGGGGGGTAATATCAAATCTCACCTTCTTGCAGCGTGTGTAGCTCCCTCAGGAACGGCGTCAAGTCCACCTCAACTTGCTTCCCCTCAGCCTCCAGCTGCGGACAACACCCGGCGCTGCGTACAAGGTCCGAGTCCAGGGAAGTGCTAAAATCGAACTGAACTTTTCCCTCAAATGGAACACTCTGCGCTGAGTTAACGTCAACCCTCTCCAGAAAGGAATCGGGTGCGGCTCAGATTATTTTCTTTCCATTTCCCAGTACAGGGGGTGGTCGAAGTAGTGGTGGAGTACTGCGTTTTATTGAAAATGGTAGGTCTAAAACTACTATACTGCAGCCCTTCATCTTGATGTTGTGTGGATGAAGTAAGTGAATGTGATTCTCTAGACTAGAAGAGTCCTAGATGAGGTAAGTGAATGTGATTCTCCAACTAGAAGGGTCCATTAACAACACACACATTTCCCTGTTCCGCTTCAGAACAGCAGATACCCACGCTCGCCCCCGAAGCTTCTTGTTGCTATCCATACAAGATAACCAAACATAACCGTGACCAGGAAATTCATCCCATTGTTTTCCCCCGAAACTACTCGTTGCTATCCATACAAGATAACCTAACATAACCGTGATCAGGAAATGCATCCCATTGTTTTCCCCGAAACTACTCGTTGCTATCCATACAAGATAACCTAACATAACCGTGACCAGGAAATGCATCCCATTGTTTTCCCCCGAAACTACTCGTTGCTATCCATACAAGATAACCAAACATAACCGTGACCAGGAAATTCATCCCATTGTTTTCCCCCGAAATTACTCGTTGCTATCCATACAAGATAACCTAACATAACCATGGCCAGGAAATTCATCCCATCATTTTCCGTTGAGTCGCACCCATCTAACAAAGTCATCGCACCTGCTTCAGAACCTCGTCGTTGAGCGCCTGTAGAGCGTTCCTGACGCGGATGTTCTCGGTTTGCGTGTGCTCGTGGAGCACACGGCAGTAGCTGGTCAGCGTTCCCAGCGTTCTGGTGGCAGAACCCAACATGACACACGTGACAAACACGTAAACTGCAGATCAGGATGGGCAGGTCCAGCACACGAGCCACCGCTCATTGCGACCTTACCACACAACGCCCAATTTCACAAATCGGGGATAGAGTGGAAGGAAAAAACGAGCCTCCCAGAGTATAAATTTCGTAGAAAGCAATGTTACCATTCAATCGTTCTGTACATGCGACAACATTTTTTATCGGGAAAGCATCGAAATCCCGATCCTTTACCCGCCACCCTTTGCTCGGCCCGATGTGACGGTTTGGACTCGCCGCTCTTACAACTCCACCAGCAGCAGATGCCACTTCCCCACCCGTCCTCTACCTGTAGCGTTCGTCAGTGCCCTCCGCAGCCTCCTTGGTGAGCACGTAGATGCGTTTCACTTCCACCACCATCTCCTCGCACTTGGTCTCCAGCCGCCGCTGTATCTGCACCGCCTTGTTCTTGCGCAGCGTCTTTTGCTTCACCTCTCTGGCGGCCAGTGGTCATGGGGGGCTGTTGTAACACATTTTTTCTGATCTGATGTCCGAGAAATCGTGGAGAATTCATGCATCGAAATTACACCAATAGGTATGGGCAAGGTACACCAATGGGTAATTACTGCTTCGGCGAAATAATTGAATAAGCATGTACCGGCTGACCAGTATATAATTATCCACTTTGGAGTATACATGCAGGCCTAAATTCCATATGGGTCCCCACTGGAAAAAAAGAAAAGAAAAATGAGCCGGCCAGTTGCTTTTAGACTTCCTACTGACAAACTTCACTTATAGAACAAGAAACTAGTCGGATTTCACCTCCTTATCCTTCCACGTTACCTGGTTATATAACTTTCCAATTTACATTTATGAAAACTAAAGGCGAACCCCTACGCCCCCTCCCCCTTTACGACACGTATACTGGATTCCATCCAGCTGTCACCATTAGCAGATGCTGCTGAAGGTTGTGCTCACCTTTTCATGTCCTCGGACGTCTGCTTTGTCTGCGTTACGATGTCCTGCATCATTACAATATCTGACTCCGTCTGCTCAACGTAACCCTCCTCAAACAGAGACTGGGCCGTCTCCACTCGAATCAGTTGAGCGATCGAATCCCGCATGGTCAGTACCTAGACACAGCGGATCATCACGATCAGTAGATCAGGCGAGAAAAAGCAACGCAATAAATCTGGCCGCGAATCGTTTAGTCAACGGCAGGATGCAGCGGAACAAAATGGGACACGGGACAACCGAATAGATCCTACTCGAGCATGAGAGAGAGAGTAGAGAGAGAGAGAGAGAGAGAGATTATGCGGGAAAATGGCGGGAATAAGCTAAAGGCGGACCAGGTTCAAAGGCGGACGGGTTTCGGCATCTGAGCAGATTACAGAGTGGTGACTTCTGTCAGGCTGATAGTAGGCACAATAGCTTTGACTGAGTTCTGAAGGTTTACTTGCTTAAAAAGCTAGTAGACGCCTTAACACCGACGGGGCGGGTCCGCCCCCTCGGGTTTTCGGAGATAGCATAAAAGGGCGGAGCGTAGCGCCACCGTACTTGGCATAGTTTTTCCCTCATCATTTTACAACTTCTGTGAAAATTTTAAGATTAGGTCATCTCAGGTCAGGTCACCAGTACAGGTCAAGCGACCTGACCTCAAAAAAGTTTAAGATAGCATAAGTCGGAGCAAGTGAACTTATCCGATTGAAACTCATATCACATAATGGGCCCACCGAGTTCTCTAAAATATGTTCTGGTATTTTTATATCAGTGACCTAAGGTCAGGTAACCTCTTCATTGAAATACATGGGAAAAATGGTTTTACTGTATAACTCAGTAACGGTAATGATGAGTAATGATAGAGCGTTTATTTTAGCTTCATTAGACTCGCCTTGGCTTTGCGGTTCTAATGATAAGCATTTTATGTAATTTGACCCTGACCTGACCTCAGGTCAGGTCAAATCTGATTTGACCTAGCAAGGTCAAGTTATATATCATTCGATTCGGCTTTCTGCGAGGATTCATATAGTTTAAGTAGTTTTGCTCTATCTCTATATTTGTTCATAGTAATGGCCGAAAAACTTAATTTACATGTTATCCCTATTACGGCATGGTTTGACCTCTCGTGACCTTAAATGTGACCTGACAAAAATAGTTCAAATATTTTGGATGGAGAAGTGGATGGGCAGCCCAAAGCCGTTTACTGTTTTTCGCTACCTACCGTGGTTCTCGAGATCTTGGGGGCGGGTAACGCCCCCTCGTCAAAGCGAAGGTGGCTCAGACCCCCGTCAATGCGCGTGTTAAAGCTCTCGTCAATAGGATTAAATTTAAACAACAGCGGCTAAATGGCCTTAATCGTGAGTTTACATTTGGAAGATGAACATTAATTCAGCATGAAGATTGGTTTACAAAGCGCGTCGGAGAGCGGCACAAGAGGCCGCCGGTCGGGCTGACCTTTTTCCTCAGCTCTCCCTTGCTCTGTGAGGTGTTGAGCAGCAGGGTGCGCACCATCAGCACCTCCTTCCGCTTCATCTCGTCCAGCTGCAGCAGCCGGGCGTAGGTGGCCTGCAGCCGACCGCGACCGTCGCTGCCAGACAGGCCGTCAACTCTGAAGCTCTGCCGCCCGCCACCGATCGTGAGTGCGGTTCCTGCCCACGCACGTGCAATCTCATCCTCCCACTAGAAAAAAACACGCTTATCTTCTCAATGGAGGTCGGTCGAGTAGCTCACTCCCCATGTCAAGGATCTAGTGTGCGCCGGTCTCCGTAAACGCACCTGATTCTCTCGGCCTCGTCAGCGTAGGCAGTCAGCTGTTGTAGCAGCGCCATGTTGCGCTCGATCTGGTGCGAGAGCAGGTCCATCACCTTCTGGCGGGCCCGCCGCACGTCTGCCTCAGCAGTGCTCACCGCCTCTGACCACAGCAGGCAAACGTGTCGACGGAACAACGGAGGCTACCAGTCCCTACTCACCGCACAGCCGCCAGCGAATGGTACACAATAAATGCGACATCTGGAGTTTCGGCTTAATTTCTGTTAAAGACGGCGACGTTTAACCATAATATATAGAATTCACATTAGTCTCTTTCCTCCGAGAACAGTTGGCCACATCGGGGGATGCGTGTTGTTTCCTCCGCTAGTATGACAAACTAAACCGTGGCTAAGCGAAAAGGACAAACATAGAATATCGTATTTTCTGCGGTATCGTAACATCAGTGGAGATATTTAAACAAACTAGGAAGATAGTCAGCTCATATTAATGACGTGTTAGATCATCAGCTGTTTGGAGCTCGCTGGTTGTGATCCTACAATCGCCTGTGGGGGCTGACCGTGCCAGTCGAGTTGGAGTTGGCGGCGGAAGGCCAGCTGCTCCAGTTTGTGCCGGCTGTGGGCGAGTGCTGCGCAGCTCCAGCTCGTGGTGCAGCGCAGCTGCAGTGCTCAGCAGCTGTCGCAGCGCCCCCTGCAGCAGGTCAGCTGGCTGCTCCAGCTCCGGCAGGTAGCTGAACGGCCCCGTCAACAGCGCAGTGTCTGTCGGCCAAGACACCGTCAACAGCGCAGTGTCTGTCGGCCAAGACACCGTCAACAGCGCAGTGTCTGTCGGCCAAGACACCGTCAACAGCGCAGTGTCTGTCGGCCAAGACACCGTCAACAGCGCAGTGTCTGTCGGCCAAGACACCGTCAACAGCGCAGTGTCTGTCGGCCAAGACACCGTCAACAGCGCAGTGTCTGTCGGCCAAGACACCGTCAACAGCGCAGTGTCTGTCGGCCAAGACACCGTCAACAGCGCAGTGTCTGTCGGCCAAGACACCGTCAACAGCGCAGTGTCTGCCGGCCAAGACACCGTCAACAGCGCAGTGTCTGTCGGTCAAGACACCGTCAACAGCGCAGTGTCTGCCGGCCAAGACACCGTCAACAGCGCAGTGTCTGTCGGCCAAGACACCGTCAACAGCGCAGTGTCTGTCGGCCAAGACACCGTCAACAGCGCATTGTCTGTCGGCCAAGACACCGTCAACAGCGCAGTGTCTGTCGGCCAAGACACCGTCAACAGCGCAGTGTCTGTCGGTCAAGACACCGTCAACAGCGCAGTGTCTGTCGGTCAAGACACCGTCAACAGCGCAGTGTCTGTCGGTCAAGACACCGTCAACAGCGCAGTGTCTGCCGGTCAAGACACCGTCAACAGCGCAGTGTCTGTCGGTCAAGACACCGTCAACAGCGCAGTGTCTGTCGGCCAAGACACCGTCATCAGCGCAGTGTCTGTCGGTCAAGACACCGTCAACAGCGCAGTGTCTGCCGGTCAAGACACCGTCAACAGCGCAGTGTCTGTCGGTCAAGACACCGTCAACAGCGCAGTGTCTGTCGGTCAAGACACCGTCAACAGCGCAGTGTCTGTCAGTCAAGACACCGTCAACAGCGCAGTGTCTGTCGGCCAAGACACCGTCAACAGCGCAGTGTCTGTCCGGTCAAGACACCGTGAAGTGCGCAATGTCTGCCGGCTGGGGGTTCCGTCAGACGGACGCTGTCTGATGACGAATTCTTAACATGCGCATTGCCGGGGGTCTGAGGCACCTTCGCTTTGACGGGAGGGGGCGGGTACCCGCTCCCGCCTAAGATCTCGAGAACCACGGTAAGTAGCGAAAAACGATAAACGGCGTTGGGTAGCCCATCCACTTCTCCATCGAAAATATATGTACCATTTTTTGTCAGGTCACATAGAGGTCAAAACATGCCGTCATAGGGATAACATGTAAATTAAGGTTTTCGGTCATTACATGTGAACAAGTAAAGATAGAGCAAAACGACTTAAACCATATGAATTCTCGCAGAAAGCTGAATCGAATGATATATAATTTGACCTTGTAAGGTCAATTCAAGGATTTGACCTGACATAAGGTCAGATCAAGGTCAAATTATATAAAATGCCTATCATTAGAACCGCAAAGACAAGGCGAGTCTAATGCAGCTAAAATAAACGCTGTATCACCACCTGTTACTGAGTTATTTAGCCAAAACCATTTTTCCCACTGTATTCCCAATGGAGAGGTCATGGCTCGTACCTGACCTTAGGTCATCGATACCAAAAATACCGTAACCAATTTTAGAGAACTCGGTGGGCCCATTATGTGATATGAGTTTCAATCGGATGAGTTCACCTTGTTCCGACTTATGCTATCTTGAACTTTTTTAGGTCAGGTTACTTGACCTGTACTGGTGACCTGACCTGAGATGACCTAACGTTAAAAAGTTTACAGAAGATGTAAAAATGATGAGAGAAAAGGTATGCCAGTGAGCCGGCGCTACGCGCCGCCGTTTTTCTGATATCTCCGAAAAACCCGAGGGGGCGGGTACCCGCCCTCCGTCAATGCGCGTGTTAATCTACCGACACGGTCAGTCTGTAAGCCACGTCGCCAAATTTCAGTGGTGTTGATAGTTTTTTTGTTTGAGGAATCACTTCGATGCCGTTGGCAGTCCCGCATATTTAATCTAAGCCAGAACATAAGTGCCAGAAATCTAGCACAATTGACGGCAAGCGACGACAGATTCAAAATCGCGCCCACCATATGTGTTTAATGGTTTCGCAGAAACATAAGGTTGAAGGCCTGAAACACAGATGACCGTAAATATGTTCGTCTTATGCAATTTAACTAGTGTTTGGACCCTTGATGTCATGAATTTCCCCGCCACTCACTCAGTTCGTCGAGGCAGTTTTTGGCGAACAGCAGTGTGTCCGTGCCGGGTGTAGGTCCGTCTGCATCCTGTATTGGAGGCGGTGCAAACTCTGGCGGCAGCAGAGAAACCGTGCCCACACCGCCATCCGCCCCTGTCAGCGCGTGCAGCTGCATCGCCTCCAAAACCTTCCAAAACCGCACACAACTACACTGCAGAGGCTGGAAAGACCTGCTCGAACATAATCCATCACGACCTGCCACGCGATACATCGCCTTGTCGTCCAGCAATACCAAAACCTACTTGCAAAAAGCTAGCACACACCTTTAACATCATTGCTGTAATTGTTGCACATGCAGTATGTCGCGAATGAAGCCTGGCCCACGCACCCTCTCATACCTTGCCGTAGCGCTGCTGCAGCGCTATCAGCTGATCCTCCAGGTTGGCATAGCGGCCCACGCAGGCGGTGGCAAGGTGCGGGCCAAGGTCCAGATCGCCGTCGCTGCTGGAACTGTCTGGCACCGTCTCCAGCCGGTGGAGTCCTGGCGCCGACTCCACCGACGGTGAAGATACAGGCGACAGCCGCTCCGAGGCCTGTCCGGCGTTGGAGGATGTCTGCCCGACCTCTGACGTGCAAGGTAAAGGCCGGACCTCTGACAACAACAGTACGGATGAAGTGGAACGAGTCGGGTGTTTGTGCCGCTGCGAATGCAGTTTTCCGTATTTATGCGCTGCTTTCGGTCGGTGAATGTGCGGTTTCAGTCTCCTTTTCTGGTTTCCTTGGTGATCTTTACCAGTGGGGCTCGCGCCTGTGTCGTCGCTGGTTAGCCTGTGGTCGGACACGGCGAACTCCTGCGACGGATGATAGTTCCACTCCGGAGGAGTGCCGATGAAGTCCTGCTCCGGGTCGGCTGCCACACGAAGACTAGCGCGCACAAAGGACCGCAGGCGGGCAAACGCGGACGGCTGTGCCAACACGCTTCTTCGGCCACCCTCTCCCTCTTCTTCACCCTCGCCAGTGTCGAAAACATCTTCCGAGCCCCACTGTGGCTCCAGGGTGGTTCTAACAAACCGATGGATCTCGCCAAACACTGTCGCTGCTGCGGGGGCCTCGTGAACTACCGCTCTAGCAGGGGCTGCCTTCCGAGGAGACGGTTGTCTGCGCCGCAGAGAATTTTTGCAGCTTTTTCCGCAGTCTTGGAGAAAGAGTGGAAATGCTTGAAGTGTGAGGAGCAATAGTGCTGGTAGTGGAATTTGGTGAAGAGTCAAGATGGCGGCCCGGCGGATCGTGGGTAGGTGAAGGGCTGCCCCTAGGATGTTCAGCCATTGTTATTTCGGTAATTATTAACGGCTATGTTTGAATGAGCGGAAATAAATGAACTCTTAGCTGACTCGAGTAACATAGGCGGTCAAGCCTTTCCCCAGATCTTAAAACTTGTAAAAACAGGCGCAAACGGGCGTAGACCTAAAATGATTCTCGAATGCAAAAATCACAAGAAATTGTTTCACGCCTACACTGCCCTATTAATCTCCACAATTTCTCGCGCTTTCGTGATGTACGCACCTCTGAACACAACAAATAACTTGTCGACAGATGCTTTATTCGAACATGTATGCTCTGGAGAAAAAAAAACTTCAGCACTACGAGAAATCCTCATAACATCGATGCGATCCATCGTATACTGAGCTTGATCACATTAATACAGGCAAACAATGGGCATCCAGGAGCCTTAGCATACCACCAAGCTTCCTCCATCTGCCGCGACACGCACCATCCGCAGTCCTTTCACGCCATCCCCAGTCACACCCACTTCTGCCAGTCTCCGCTATCTGCCGCTGGCAGACTCCGCCTCTGCCGCCGCCGCTGGCGCCCGCCGCTTCCTTTTGTCTGGGTCCATGCCCACCTCCGACAGCGACTTCTTGAGCTCCTTCAGCTCCAGGTCCGGTATGTAGCGCACTTCGTCGTGTTCCTGCTCGTGAACCTGGCAACGCACAGAGCTCCGTCACATGACGTCACAAAATTTACAGGAAGCCACGCTATGGTCGAATTTGGCGGACGCAAGTACAAGGCTATTGTGCCGGTAAATGCAAGTTTGGTATCACTTGGAGTTTCCATCATCGTGCTCCCAACAACATGACTGCTAGGAATACGTTAGCTTTCTAACAATAAAAATGAGGCCCCAAGCTTTGGACGATATAAAAAGTAGGCACACCAACCAGGGGCATAGCCAAGGGGGGCGGCAGGGACAGCCCCCCCCCTGAGGACACGGGCCGCGCGAACGCGGCTCGCCCGCACTATGCTCTGTGGCCAAATTTTAAAGTTAATACCAAAGTTCATACCATCTCTTCAGCCCTCTTTAGCATTCTATTCTGTAACAAGCAGGGCCCTTTTTACCCATCAGGGCCCTTTTGGCGCTGTCGCAGGGACCCTTTTCGGGGCGCCCCCTCTGAGCGAAATCCTGGCTACGCCCCTGACACCAACGATATCAATCGCCTCTGATTTGTCAATGGCTGGGCGCATGGATACTCTTCAGATAAATATGAAGATGAAAATAACGCAGTTTAAAACTAACGACGCGAAATTCCAAACTTTTAAGGCCTCCATTCTAGTGTATGGGGAGGGGAAATATTTTGAACGCCCCCTTGGGCTATCGTGTTCATAATCGTGTTTTCTTTTAATTGAGCAAAATGTGGCCAAGGGAAAATAAATATATTGTCTCCCTCCCATAGGTTTGCCAGTGGGCTGCAACCAGTTTGATTATACACATTTTCGGTGTCCAGACACAACCGCTCGCTCTCTCTCTCTCTCTCTCTCTCTCTCTCTCTCTCTCTCTCTCTCTCTCTCTCTCTCTCTCTCTCTCTCTCTCTCTCTCTCCCTCCCTCACCTGCAGCCGCAGCCAGACTCCGGTCGGCAGGCTGTGTTGCAGCAGGTCCACCACCAGGGGCGCTGAGGTGGAGGGCAGCTCGCTCAGCTGTGGACAGGCGTCCCATCAGAACCCAGCATGACTGCGACTGTTGCACCAATTCGAAAGAAAGAGATAAAAATAGGAATAATGGTAAAACATACCAGCTCTGGTGCTGACCTGACCAACGATTTATCTCAAAACTCACCTTCCATGGAGCAACAGCGCTTCACAAGCGTACTACTTTATAGCCCACGGATACTCTCTTGGACTTAATGGCTGGCAGGAGCCGTTCGGCGGCGGTGGACACGCGGCCGCTGGGCGCTCTAAACACACGATATTGAACTGCAAACGGGCGTCCAAATATCAAACCTGGGCTTTCATCATGCTCCATCACATGGCTATCCGGGTTCAAGCCCCATGGTAAAGGTGCGTCTTTCCCTATAATCTTCTCTTACATTTGAAGGCATACAGTTCCTGAATAGATGTTTACACCACATTTTCAACTGTCATACACACGATTAATTTTCATTTTCTGAATTAAGACCCAGTTTCGAGATTTACAATGTCATGCTATGCTTCGTGTCTGGTTGTGAGCGTCTCGAATATTCGGGTAGCCTGTCTTCCCGCCAATTTTAGCTAAGCACAGTCAGGCGGGAGCAATACTCAGATGAACATGTCGTGATTCTCGAGTCGTGATACTCATTCTTTAAGTCGTGATCATGCCCTTGATGTCGTCAAAGGCAACTCTTGCAGTGGAATGGCACGTCTTCATACGATATGAGCACCATGTACATTATTGTACCGTTCTCCACCTCCATCTCACCTGAACATTTCTCTCGTAGAGGTTGAGATGGTAGGTGGCGTCCACTGCGGAGGTGTTGGGTTTGAGCCGGGTCACGCGAGAGCTGGTGTGGGGGGTGGCCCAGCTGCCGAACAACACACCCACTGCTCACAACCAATTATTGAATAGACCCCAAAAAGTTCAGCCTTCAGTCCTTCCTCTTCAGTCGTGTTCCATCAGACTGAGCTAAGTATTTTTTTATTTAATATAAATTTTGTTCAAGTTGTTCCTCGTAAGGCTGCTGGAGTCGGAGTCTCACTAAAGTCATCAAGGGACTTGTCACGGAGACCCCGACCCCACCACCCGAACGAGCAACTCCCTCAATGGAGGGTTAATTTAGAAGCCAAAGTTTAACGTCCCACAAAGCACAGGGACGGCCGCCCCGCTCAGGTCACCCTCTCACCAGTCAGTTGCCAGCCGACCTGTACGTCGGGTAAACTATTGAGCGCCGGAGCGTCTCAGGGGAACCGATCCCAAGCCTGGACATGCACTGCCACTGCATGCTTCTGAGCAGCGGGCCGGAGCCCAACGCTCTACCAACTGAGCTACCGGGGCGGCTATGACCTACATAAGTGGAACTTTGAGAGGAATATATATTGATCTGTCTAGATTCTAGCCCTCGGGACTGCTGGATTCTGATAAAAGCATAACGTCGAAAGATGGAGGGCATTCTCGCGGGGCTTCAGTCAGAAAATGAACAGCTTGAGACCAAACGCCCAAGGGTCTTTATCATAGGCCCAAGTCTTTAGATATATAGATCCATCTGTGAGGGGTACCGGTGAATAGACAAAATAGACCCAATACTAGTACAATTTGTTCGATCAATGAAAAAATGTTATATATTTTTGGGACGAGGAGGCGGGAAGCAGAAATGAAGTAATATGGTTTCATTATTGTTCTTTTTGCTTCTCTGCTATGGCCAATATTGCCTCCTACCCTTCCGTCATTTCTCGGTCGAACTAAAGTGTAGTATGACCTTCATGGAATAATAGTAAGAATACATTGATGAGCTCAGCTTTGACTGCTGGCTACTCCTGATAGGATGATATGACCAACCATACTGTGGTTTCGACAGACTTCAGTCGAAAAATACATACCTGGTGGTAGAAAAAAATAAACCCACAGCGGTCAATTGTCCATATCTATAGACCCCGGCCTATAAATATAGACCCATTTGTCAACAGTGGAGACCTCACCGCCCCATAAATCACCGGCATACACCTCAAAGACCAACTTCTCCAGTTCATGCACGGCCCACGGCACTCAGCAGCCGCCGTCTGATGTGTTCCCACCGGGGCCCGATGGAAGCCCGGAGAAGGTCAGAGTAGTGCTACTAGGACAGCGCGACGCTGGCGATCAGGGTATACTCATTATATCCAGAGAACCCGCCAGCACATAGACCCAGGACCTGGGACTCAGGGGTCAAGGAACTCACCACTGCGCTAGGCATCTTCCGTCCCACCCGCCTCATAGGACCGACATTCACTGATGCCATTCCTGACTTGGCAATTTGCTAAAGCAATATTGCAGTGGTGTTGCATCGTACAAGCAACCAAGCTTAAAAAAGCACTCGCAAACATCAACAACGTGATTCAACCATTCAAGTTGTCCTTGTGGAGCACTCATAAAAGAAGAACATGTAATGACACGAGAGCAAGATAAGCCATCAAGCCCTGGCTAAAAAAGCGCAAGAAAGCGCAGCACTCACCAATCCTCCACCTGAACACCGACGGCGCGCAGCATCCGGTGCACCCACTTGGCGTAGTGTTCCAGCACGGCGAAGTCGTGAGAGCGCAGCCGGACGTCCAGCAGCTCGTACACGGGCACCATGGCCTCGCGCGGCTGCAAGCAGAGCCGGTATACAGCTGAAGCTTCCGGGCTGAGGGCGAGGCTACCCCAGATAGACAGGGCGGCGAACAGGGCACAGAATCCAGCAAAAACTGCGGCCGCGCGCTTAGCGAATGCCCTCGGGAAGAGTGGGAGCCACCAGTGTAGCGGGCAGCGTCACTAGTGCTTTAGGGTTAGGACGGCTTGGCGGCTCATTTAAAACCAGTGAAAACGTAAACCGTCAGGAGTCCGTGGTCTGGAAAAGGTAGACTAGTTTTCTATTTTACATAACGTACTACGATAATTGTTGGAATACCATAACGTGGTACCGAAAATAACGCATCCAACTAAATTGCACATAAAATACTGTATTTACAACAAAAACACCAGCATGTCTTCCCCTCCTTCAAACAAGATTCCAAGGCCGATGTTCATCGTTCTTTCAGTATATCATCTAATCCGCCCGATTAAGGCTCGTGAATTACAATACATATGAATAGACATGCGGTTAGAATGCCGAAAATAGTAACGTGTTATTAAATTATAGAAGAGAGGAAGTTACGAAGGTAAGTCAAAATTATCTATAAATTAAACATGGATTGTGTTTGAGACACGATGAACCCCCTGGCTTGCTGTAAACGTGGGGCATCGGTTTCTTACCGCTTCATCTTGTTTTACCTCCTATGCTCGTTTTTTTAACCCATGTATATTGCGTGCTTTCTGAAATATATGTATGGATGTAACCATGTTTCAGAGTTCACGTAACTTCGAAACGTTGTCTCCGCCAACGGCTCATGTCTCAAAGAGATAGCAGGTACATATTCCTGGGCTGAGCGATAAAAACACTGCACATTATTTAATGCTCGATTGTTAATCTCCCGCAGTCCAGGAAAATACGCTTGGGACTCATCGACAACACAAATAGCCGACGTCCAAAGGCCAATTCCGAAGTGGCAACTGTTTAAAGGGCAGCAGGCGCCTTGCTGGCGCCACCACTCCTACCTCCTCGCGCAGCCTTGACAGACGCAGCTTCGCCACCTCAGCACCCGACCAAAATCTTATTAAAAAACGGTGGGTAGAATTTTTAAACGGGGATATCACTTGCATGCCTCTTTCACCCAAGACTTGATTTTGATTGACAAGATGTCACTTACGGGACGATGTGCTATAGTATTATATTTTATACCGAGGCTATAAGCACAATGCATTGCAGAAAAAGAATAAACTAAAATAGCGTGGCAAATACTTTAAGACAAAAATCGTACTGTAGCAAAGCGTTATTCGGTGGAGAACAAGAAAATCAGCCCAGCAATCGAGCATTGGGCAAAAAAGAAGAGGATGAGGGGCAGCAGGTCAGAACATGCAATCAGGCTTTACCGTATATTGTATGTGACAAAAAAGAGAGACATACATGATTAGATTGTAAAACAAAAGACGCGCTTCTGTGGAAAAATGCAATTTCATATTGCGATGAATCTGACCATCCCTTGCCAGGCAGCCACCCCTAAGGTCTCGGCAGGCACCCTCCGTCCCAGGAAAGGCCTGCAGTTTGAGTCGGTTCCCATCCCACCATCTTCTCTTGGAGGCCCTACTTGTCGCGTGGGATGTCAGCTGATGTCCACATATAACCTAGCACCGCCTATATGTCGCACATACCTCTAGATAGTCAGGCTCCAGTTTCTGGTTGGTGATTCGGACGACGGGCGGGGCTTCCACATGATGCGACGCTGATGGGCTCCGATGCTGGCCGCTGGCAGTCCCGAGTAGGCGAGAACGGCCCACCAGCCAACCGGTCACCGTCGACGCTCTTCTAAACATCTGTGAAGCCAAAACACAATGTCAACAGGCTATTGGACACGTGACACAGCCCCCAAACATAAACCATTCGGAGTCGAGAATCGCATGTAAGAAAGTTTCGTTTTACACAGGTTCGTCAGTTTTGACCGAAATATTTGAGGTCTACACGATCATTGATTATATATTTCTCCATGCCATCAGCTGTCCAGGTTTTGCCGGAAACCAGCCTCTCCAACGGTGACAGTGCCACTCGAGAAAGACGCTACTGACGGCGAGAGTCACGCCAGCCTGTGGCAGTGCCCTCCCTCCACCCTCTCTCTGCAAATGCTTATCCTGCGCGAGCAACTACATACTATCCTACTCCCGCATCTAATTAGCCCAGACCGCACAAGTCGCATCCAGTTGCTGCGTCCCTTGTGGCTCGGCTGCTGTGCCTTGGCTGCCCAGTCAGCGGCGCTCCCCGGTGGAGCGCTGTGGACCGCGATAGCCGGGTGCGACTGACGCCGTCTGGGCCGCGGAGGAAAGGCGTCACTGGCGCAATCTGAGCTGCTACCCTCAATTCAATGATGATAAAGCTCTTATTTTGATACCGTTTTATTTCGATTATTATTGCGAGTCAAATGATATGCATTTTGACTATGCTATGTCAGATGGTAGCCTTGACCTGACTTGAGGTCATTATGTTTTGACCTAGTATAGTCTTATCATACATAATTCGATTTACTGTAACAAGAGGAAACGATTGGTGCATAAAAATTGACACTAACTCAACTGTCAGATGCTAGAGTCCAGAAACTGTTCTCTTACATGTCATCTTCTTTGACCTGTCATGACCTCAATATTGACTTGAATCAAAAAGTGGCTGAAGTGTTTTCTTCATGATTTTACAAGTTATCCACCAGTGTTTATGTTTTTGGCTATCCTACACAGGAGCCGAGTTCAATGGGGGTGTTTGAACACCTCCAAGGTGGGTTTCAAGCACAGGAAACTATCACTTTATGAACTTTACGACCCCACCAGGCACCATGTATCCTGATCAGCAGTGCCATCCCAATTACATTTCGGTCATGGAAGCTCAGTCATCCTGTTATAAGCTTGAAATATTTCCTTGAAATTTTGGAGCATTCAGTGTCCTTCATCATGCAGTTAGTTTTTAGCTTTGCAGTTTTAGCCCTCTTCGCTGATCCACAGACGGTCTTTATCTGTCTGCAAATTGGTACCACATTCAGGAGCCATAGCTAGTCTTTCTACACCAACAATTTGCTTAAGCTTAAATGGGCCACAACTCAGAACACCTGGGGCAGTAGCGCCTCTCTAGAAGAGACCCTGGTAGTGATAGTTCCTAATCCTTATCACTATGATGACTACACCATAAACACCACAACTGTCGCTCAGAGCACTAGAGGGTACATCCACCCTGCTTTGTCAGCAGACAAGTGGGGGTGATTTTATCATTGTGCATATGTATGTATGTATCTATTTTGAAGTTGAAGCTGAGAATAATGGAAAGAGGCCTTTAAGGGGCCTGTAACTCCCAAAGACATTAACCTCTTGGTACATAGGAATGAATGAATAAAGATGTGGGTATTAGTATTGCTTTACATTGAAATGATTTAGACCAATAACTTCAACTACTGCTACTGCTTCTTCTGTCAGGAAGGTTCAGGAATTCATCTTTACTTTGGAAGGCATAACAAAGCAGGGTTGTTTTACACAAACATGGGTATGTGTGGGCCAACAGGAAAAACAGTTTTTCGATGAAAATAACCATGGCATGTCACGGTGACCCAGTCTGCAAAGTATGGCAGCAGGCCAGTTGCATCACACCAGCCATCTAAAATTCTTGCACCGCCAGCCACCAAAAATTTGCACCAATCTGCCATGTACCAGGGAAAAACACCCATTCCTACCCATACGATGCAATGCTACCTCTCTTATTAGTTAGTTGAGGACTTTCTAGGGCCCCCTCCTGTGTCTTTTTAATTTAAAATGGTCGCTCATAGTCGAGCTGCCGGTCAGCTCCGCCACCGATCAGCCAGACCCATGTCCCCATGTGCGCAATCGGGACACATGTCTGCCGCTCATGTCCGCCAGATGGTCACTGTCATGTACGCCGGATGGTCACCGTCATATCCGCCAGATGGTCGCCGTCAGCTCCCAGCGATAGACACCAGCACGAGGTCCGCCGCCAGCCCCTCGTCGAGTGGGTCACAGACTGAGTCGGAGTGCCCGCCCCCGGGCGGGCCCCGGTCAGGCAGCAGGGGGCACGGGCGGCGGATCGCGGCGGTAGCCGGACAGGGCCGCAACGGCCCCCTCCAGAGTCCATGTCTTGATGTGCAGCCCGCCAGGGCGCCGCCACATCACCCCAGGCAGACAGGCAGAGTCACTCTGCTGCCGCCGAACATATTTTCCTTCTTGCATCATTAAATTTTTTTCACTTGTTCTTCAGCACCGCACTGAGTGTGTGGAAGTCAATGGTCTAGAATCTCCAGGCAGCCAGGTCCTTCTTCGGGTGGCACCCACATGTTTCGCGAGGGGCCGGTGTTGACATAGTAAGCGACCAGCGGCAGCAGGCTCCTGAACCGGTCCCCCAGGCTCCCCAGCCAGCAGAGGATAAAGGTGCGGGACATCACCGGCCGATCCTCGGCCGACGATGCTCAAACAACTGTTTGAGCTGGCTGAGGTCACCGGTGGCCTGCGTTCGGCCTGCGACTCGAAGGTAGGCCCGTCGACCAGCGGGGACCGCGGCATATAGCGGCCGGGCACCGTACTGCCACCACTGCTGCCCTCCAGTACACTGGCCAGGTGCCTGGCCGGCGCCAAAGGGACGCAGCCCGGCCACCAGGCAAGCCCATCACACCACCGGAGACCATGCCGGAGAGTCACCGCCTCAACGCAGCGGCAACAAAATCGACTGCCGGGGTGATTGAAAATTATATCACCAACTATCTGGCCAGGTTTGGGAGCTCGCTCCGAGAGGAGCCGACCAGAGACCCAGCTTGGGGGAGTCCAGCTAGGTGACTGGGAGGGTGCTAATCAATCATGGTACGGATAGCAGAGTGGAAAACCTTATGCAGAATATATTTTTGGACTGACGTGTGTGCTTTCTAACCATTTAGCCATTATTTGTTTTGGTTTTCAGTGTCACCTTCCTCGAACCAGTCTCACAAATTCGCACCAGGCTGATAAAATGGTATGTGTCATTTGCTTCTTTTCTTTTAGTGTGAATATACATGCATGGAAGTCAATTTCACCACTCGCTCCTGTCTCAAAGGGCACTCGCACCGACAAGATCTTGTCCCATGCAAGACTCCAAAGATATATTGTCCCATGCAAGGTCCCATGGTGGCATGGGTGGCAATCAAAGGCAGCCCCCGTTCAAGTTGCCTGGCATTTTGCGGCGGTGACGTCATCGCCGCGATGCCGCAGGCGTTTTGCGGCTTGAAGTATCGGAAAACTGGGTATATTTGACGTGGTCAGTAAAGCTTGCAAATGACTGAAAGACGTCAAAAATGGCTTAGTTGACAAGTTTGCTCATATTTCTAGCCAGTACAGAGTTTCTGCAGCCCTAAGACTGGCCTGTAGGGACTTCAGGGGCTTTTCTCGCAGTGATGTTCCGTTGCTCTTAAGAGTCATTATCAGTGTAATAGCATCGCAATTTCATCCTTCACGTCATCGTTGCTTAGATGAAAATACAAAGTACGGGTTTTTCCAATGGAGGTTTTTTTAGCGAGTGGAACAAATTGTCTGAGGTACCGCGCGGTCGCGGGTCCAGGACTTATTTTGGGGAGGCTAGAAAACTCAAACCTCCCCCACTGCCAGTGGCGGATACAAGGGGACAAGGGCTCGAGCCCCCCCCTGTTAGTGTCTAGTAAATGCATAGGCCGATGCTGATGTGAGGCAATGGCGAGGAGGCTCGAACCCCCTTGCCCATACCCCAAAAGTCCTGTACCCGCCACTGTCCCCCGCCGTAGCCTCCGAACAGCCTTTGCTTATACAGATATTAGTAGACATCTCGGAGGGGTCCCCTCGAAATTTAGGAGGCTCGTGAGCCCCATAACCTCTTTATATCTGCCACTGGTACTATAGGCGGATCCAGGTGACAAAGCCCGGGCGGGTGTCCTCCGATGTGCCCTCGAGGTCACACCTGAAATGGTCACAGCGCCTCCTGAAAGGTCGATGGAGCCACCTGAAATGCCGCTTCCCACCAACCCCCCCTGCCCTTCACAGGATGCGGAAAGCACCGCCCGCCGATAGGATTTGGCGCCCACCTGATAGGTTTTGCCAGCCAAAAATGGGGCCCCCTGGTCCGAATGAAGCCCCCTGGTCTGGATGACATCCCCTCCCGGGAAGAATGCCCCCCCCGACTGGTAATCCTGGATCCGCCTATGACTAGTGACCTGTATATATAAACAGCCCAATTACAATAACTTTGGGTAAAATTTTATCTTATTTACGGGTTTCAATGGGGTGAGTCAGAGGCGTAGCCAGGGAATTTTTACGGGGGGACAGGAGTGGTCCGGCAATGAGGACAAGGGAGGGGGAAGAGTTGGTACTTGGCGGATGTAGGGTACAAGAAGGCACTTGGTCCTCCAATAGCCAATGGGGAGCACATTCCACGTCCATGCTGCTTTCGACGTCCATGACTGCAACTGTTAGAGCGATCGGGGCGTGTTGCATTTAGGCCTTGAGCAGCGGCTATAATCGGGTTCTGAGGTGCGATATTTCCTACTATCGTTACTGTTTCCGTATTTGCCCAAACCAAATCCTTTCATCCCGTATGTCGTTTTATTGGTTTTTATTCTCGCTCGGTCCTGTCATGTTTCTCTTTTACAGTATTGCGGATCAGTAAAAACCGTAGAAGGATTGCCAGACTAGTATACTTTTTAGTATAACATACCAAATGCTACTAGGCTTGTCAACATATTTCACTTCACAGACATTAAAGTGCAAAAAAGTGTATTCCATGGCTCTTTTCTTAAATGTTTAAACTTGATTTATCCACAAAGCTTAAATTTTAACCTCAAAATAAGGAGATGTTTCCTTTCTTAGTAGATACCAAGAAAACAACCAAAATTTTACTAGTAGAAAACTTGAACCAACCTGGGATTCTAGGGCCTTGATCAAAGGTATCTTGGGTGGAAATGACAACAGTGAAGTTGCAACAATGACCTAGCTTCCATGCACAATTTCGATCAGGATATAACGGCAGAGATATATAGAATATAAAAAATATAGAGCATAGATAAACAGAAATAAAGTATCTTTTATCCTTTGGCCTAATTTATGTCCAAGCCCAAATGTAGTTAGTGTACGCCACCAGTCCAGTTGTAGTAAACAGGGCAGTTCTGTATCCTGAGCCGTGTTATTCTGCCGTGCAGAACGCGTACTAGTACGCCACACGCATGCGCAGTACTCTATCTTAAAGCCCATGATACGGTACTACGCATGCGTGTGGCACACTAGTGTGCGTTCTACTGGCAGAACAACACGGCTCTGATTCTTATTTCTATCCGTATCACTTTTTGCGCCTCAAAAATCAGTCAATATCAGCCGTTAAACACAATATCACGTGATTATTTAAGTAAATTAACAAAAATATTTTGCTTTGATACGTGATACATAGCTTCTCTTTTGTCACCAACGCGCCATCTGCAGCCTGTAAGGAAAATTTATTTTTTTCCCGCCGCCCGCGTTGCACCCGCGCTTATCTTGAACAACACAGGCTCTGAGCTGAGTGAGTGTTTTATTTTCATGTATTTGTGTATTTGTTCATGTATTAATATTGATTTGCCTCGAATTGATCGATACACCAAGCACTGAGACTATTACTATTGCTTCGGCTGCTGCTGCCAGGAAGGTGAGGGAGTTGATTTTTATTTTAGGAGGCATGTTTGGCCCAATCCTGTTTTTGATATACCTCCATCAATGACCTGCCCCCAGTGTGCAAAGTATGGCATTTTCGACGAGATCTCGTCGGTGCGAGTGCCCTTGGAGACAGCACCAAGTGGTGAGAATTTTACCAACCTGGTGCGAATTTGCGAGGTTAGTAACACTTAAACTAAACAAATAATGACTGAATGACTATTAAGACACAGGAGAGGGCCTTATAAAAAGTCCTTAACTAACTGACTAATGATTGAGGTAGCATTGCTTGTAGGGGTAGGAATGGGTGCATTTTTTCCCTGGTATGTGGGAGATTGGTGCAAATTTTTGGAGGCTGGCGGTGCAAGAATTTTAGATGGCTGGTGCGACTCGTCTGGCCTGCTGCCATACTTTGGAGACTGGACCTGCCCGATGTTGTGGAGTGTTGTATTAAAGGGAGATACACGAAAAATTATGGTGCACCTACATATACCCGTCCAACTGGAAAAAATGCGTAAAATCACAAAGAAGGTGGTTCATACTTAACTGTAGAGTGTTTCTTCATGTTTTAGCTATGAAATAAGACAGAAATCGAAGTATAATACACACTTCCACGACCTTAATCAAAACATAAACAATAACTACGGCATCCACACGTCCCCATGCTTCCAACCAATAATTCAAAAGGAAATTGCACAATGTTATGTGTAAAAAATATGGTTAACATGTTTGTGAGCTTGCCTAATAGGCACACACCCTATTGCATTGCTTGTGTTCGTTTTACTGTACCGGTTAGTGTATTGGTATCAATATATGTCGATGGATTCAGAAAATCACTTGTTTTAACAATATTTTGCCAATAAAATTATTTTGAAGAGTAAGAAAAGACAAGATAGAATTTTTCTACCACTATAAATTTAATAAATTATATTGAAAATATTTTAATATCAAGTAGTAGAAAGTGCTGCCATTTTGTGTTTTGCGGTGATAGAGTTTGTTGGTTTCAGTCGTTTCAGTGTCTCTACTAACCGTGGTTGGTTTGTGCTTGAAACCGGCATGGACACAAAAGCGGGGGTGGGGACGCATCCCCCTGTTGCCCAACCAGGGGGATGTTGCCCCAAATTTTTAGGTAAATCATCATTAATGCTGTCATGTACCGAATAGCCCGGGTCCGTCCCCGGCGAAAATTCCATGTCGGCACCCCTGGGAACCGGAGATGGATGAAAATGCGTCCGGGACCCACATTTTTGTCTTCTTATTTGGATGAGTTTATGTGGTGATAACGCCATGAAAATAAGTGGCAAGACTTTCTCGCGGCTGTCCGCTGACAGTACCGTTAGATAAGTACAACCAACCTAACTTAACTTAACTTAACCTAACCTAACCTAGCCTAGCCTAGCCTAGCCTAGCCTAGCCTAGCCTAGCTTAGCCAAGCTTAACCTAGCCTAACCTAACCTAATCTAACCTAACCTAACCTAACCTAACCTAACCTAACCTAACCTAACCGTGCCTCGATCTAGCGATCCGACGTGGCACCGAGCCAAGATTTGGTACGCTTTCACAACAGTGTTTACCTCTGGTACAAAGGTACCAATCGTCAGTTGGCTGATGATCAGTCAGCTGATGGTTTCCATAAGTTGACTGACGATCAGCTGCCATTGTCTTCGGTGTTTTGTTTATGTATGGCGATGGACGGCGCGCGATTCACGACGTTCAGGTTAAGTAAGTGCTGAAAATCGAGATTTAAGTGGGAATGGCGCTACGGGGCCTCACTGAAAGGAAAGAGGGTGTCTTGCCGATCCTGAAAATGTATCATTTCTATAGAAAATCTTTCGGGAAAGTGGACGTCTTATTTAAGATTAGCCAAAATTATTATTGTGGTTTTCTGCTATTTGGAAAATCCTGATTATGAAACTGTCACTTATTTTGTATCTTCGGCCAAATTTTGGGAGGCCACTCACTTATCGAAATAGGTTAACAGTTCTGATAAAATGCTGAAACCTTCACCCATCACTTACTTTTTGAAAACTATTTAAAGTTGAAAAGCAATGTTTTTTTGTAAATAAAAATATCTCTTCTCTTGTATTTGTATTTGAATTGGTTTTAAAAACTACAAAATGAATTAGTTTATCCTAGGAACGGAAAAAAACAATTACTCAAGTCTTCAGCCGTTCGGTACCTCAAGTCTTGAGCTGTTTTCTGCTTCAGCCCCAGGATGACAAATTTTTTACTTCCATACATGTATTCAGGCATGAAAAAAACATCCCAAATACAATACATTTCAGAGGGAAAACTTTTTGCGTCAGATAGGCCAGGTGACCCCAGTATGAGAATTCCCAGGCTTTTGATTGGTTGATTTTTATTTTTTAAGCCCTTTATTTCTGTTTCAAAAGAGTTTTGGAATGTTGTTTTAGTTAAGTATTTTTTTCTGTAGTAGGCCAAAGTTCTAAATCACTGTTTAGCCAGTGTGCAAAGTATGGCATTTTCGACGAGATCTCGTTGGTGTGAGTGCGCTTGGAGACAGGAGCGAGTGGTGCGAATTTTATCAACCTGTTGCGAATTTTTAGGACTGGTGCGAGGAAGTTGACACTGAAAACCAAAAAAAGGCTGAATAGTTATGAAGACACAGGAGGGGGCCTTATAAAAAATCCGTAACTAACTAGTAAGAGAGGTAGTATTGCATCGTGTGGGTAGGAATGTGTGCGTTTTTCTCCCTGGTATATAGCAGATTTGTGCGATTTTTTTGGGCTGGTGGTGCGATAATTTTGGATGGCTGGTGCGACTTGTCTGGCCTGCTGCCATACTTTGCAGACTGGCTGTTTAGGATAGATATAACCTAATTCTTAGAGAAATTGATAGCCTTAGCCATGGGTACGTCATATACATCAATAAGAGGTGTACCGGTAAAGTTGTCAAGAAATGTTGACTTTGAGAGCAATTTTAAGGCATTTGCGGGCTGAATTTTCAAAAATGAGAAAAGGACTTCTGAAACAACTTTTTTACCTTTTGATGTAGCCAATAATTTGTTTTGTGTATCTCCCTGTAAAGGGAATGTGGCACCTTCATAACGTAATTTTAACTGAGATAGCCAAGTTGTAAAGCAAGTTGTAATACCCGGTACTCCATATGTCATTCGTCTTGGAACTTGATATTTCCGTAGAAAAAAGCTAAAACCTACCTGACACCAGCCCCCTCGTCAGCCCGTCGCCGAGCGGCCGTTGTTGTGAGCTGCTGGTGTGTCGACATATGCTGACATCACGATGAGCATCATCCATTCGAAGCCCTTGAAGCATTTCAAGTATGGTACTGGTTGCCAGATCGTGACATTATCCACAGGCTGATGTTTATTTCTTTTTCTAGAGGAGTATTTTAAAAATCAAAATATTGAGCTTATTGTAAATTTTTCAGAGAAATCATAAGTGATTTCAATATTTTCGGCTAAACGTATGTCTAATTGCACTAATTTCCAGGATTTGACCAAGGTGCCACATTCCCTTTAAGATCTTTGCGGATGTATACCAAGGTGTACACCTCTGTGCAGGATCTTGTATCCAGAGCCTCTCTCCAACGAGACATGAACAGCTTGCTTAAATGGTCTGCTGACTGGCCCTTTCAATCTAGACAAATGTTCAGTCCTGCACCTCGGCCCTGCCAACGCCCACCACAGGTACTCCATGATGGGTACTCAGATCTGCAAGTCATCTTGGGAAAGAGACCTAGGCATCGTGATTGAGGGCAAAGTCAAGTTTCAATAGCAGGCTTGTACAGCCGTTGCCAGAGCAAACAGTACCCACGGTCATTTGTAAGTATTTCGCTAGTATCGTGGTTTCCGCCCCAAACGGTTTTGTGATACACAGCTGCTCGAGGTTCTTGAGGACTGGACGTCATGTCTTGAGATGAACCACCCAGTTGATTCCGTGTATCTGGACTTTCAGAAGGCATTTGACAGCGTTCCCCACCAGCGGCTTCTAACTAAACTGGCAGTGTATGGGATTCGTGGTAAACTCTTGTGCTGGGTGAGAGCCTTTTTGTCTGGTTGATCTCAGCGGGTCTGCATTGAAGGCACTTTCTCTTCCTGGACCACTGTTTCTAGTGAAGTCCCTCAGGGCTCGGTCCTGGGGCCATTGCGGTTCCTCATCTTCATCAATGACTTACCCAGCATAGTTCAATCCAATGTGAAAATATTCGCTGATGACACAAATATATACAATAGAGCAAACAATGTTTTGAATCCATACATGTATTTTCAGAGCTCATTCTTTAAAAATACAAACACGGCAAACATACAGTTACAGTACACACACGTGGCGGGGGAGTCGGGGCGCAAGTGTCAAGTGACAAGATGTCCGTTGGGTGAGAGTGGAGCTGGGTGGCCGGACCCGGGTGATGTGGTGTCGGCGCATAACGGACGCCGGAACTCTGCCAACACGGTAGGCGCCGTGTATCTGTATGTGTGTATGTATGTATTGACAAAAGCAGACCATTCCACACATGTTGGGCTATTCAAAGGTCCTTGTCATCACAAACATCGCAAATCAGTGCTACTCCACCTCGTCAATACACATTACAATAAAAGCAATGGCATAAATGCAGGTAAAAATCTAAAAACTAAAATGTCTAAAAGTAAACACGGTCCTGTGCACTTAAAAAGAAAGACTACTCCCCATGCAACATTTGCCTTATAGCTTTTTTAAACATTCCGTAGCTCATTTCGTGAGGAGATCCGAGGGTCGTGCATGATGTGTTGAAGAGCTGAGATCCGCGGTAAATGAAATTTCTTTTGCCATGGTTGTTTCGTGGTCTTGACAATGCCAAATGTCCTGACTGTCGTGTTTCCCGTTCCAATTGGTCCCTATTGAAGCGCAAGCAAGAGGCAAGTGACATGGGCCCACCGGAAGTGATCAACCTATGCATCAGACATAAATCAAAATAGTCAAATTACTCCCGGTTGTCAAGCCACTTAGAATCCTTAATAACATCTGAAATATGATCAAATTTTCTTCTGCCGGATATAACTCGTGCAGCAAAATTGAAAACTTTCTGGATTCTATCTTTGGATTCAGAATTTGTGCTGCCATAAACCTGAATACAGTGACGGATATGAGAGAACACTAATGAATCAATAATGCGTGGGAGCACCTCCACAGGTAGAAAGTGTCGGGCATGATACAGGGCTATGAGAATTCCAAAACATCGGTCTGACACAAATTTTACATGCTGTGACCATGATAAGTGGCAGTCCATGTAAACACCTAAATTCCCAACAACATTTTTGCGTACAATTTCTTCACCCATGAACTTGACCCGTAACGGCTGTGGTATGAAACTCAGTTGCCTGCGGTCTCCACAGAGAATCACCTCTGTCTTGCCAGCATTGATCTTCATGCCATTCTGTTGGAACCAGGTGATCAGTATATCTAATACTTTTTCCAAACTTCCTAGCATGTTCGGTGTTTGTCCACGTGGCCCAGAGATACCAATTTGGATATCATCTGCATACCTAATACAATTGATCCTAAACCCGTTAAAGTAATCAGGAACGTGACAAGATAGGTCGTTGCAAGTATCGGGTCTAAACAAGTGCCTTGAAAAGTGCCTATATCAATTGGTAGGGGTTCCGAAATTTTGTCTCCGATTTTCACTTTTTGTACATGGGCATCGAGATAGCTTTTAAACCAACCGGGAGAGATCTGCAAAAGTTATAATTTTGTCAAAAGTGCTGTGTGGTCAATCATATCGAAAAAATCGACTCAAATCAATCAAGGTGAGCAAAGTAATTTCCGAACGGTGCATTGATTTTAGAATTTCATCGCTTATGGTGATAAAGGCTGTGGCTGTTGAACGCCCAGATATGGACCCATGCTGATCATCAGCCAGGAGGTGCTGTTGATTTAGCTATTGCGAAAGTTGATTCAATGGTAGTTTCTCGATAACTTAACTAATAGTGGGAATCGTTGTGACCGGCCTAAAGTTAGCTGCGATATATGGATCGCCTTTTTTATGCAGCGGAATGACTAACGCTGACTTCCGATTTGGAGGTACGGTTTCCGAAACAAAACTAGGGTTAATAATACGCAACAAAAAAACGCCCGATGATAGGGAAACTGATTTTCACGACTTTGACCGGTATATCATCTTGAATTAGAGAATTCTTGTTCGCACCCGTGACCGCCCGTTCAGCGCGAGGCATCTTAAACAGTAACGCCCGGGCGGGCACGGGTGCGGACATTTTCAGGGTAAACACTCTTCACGCTGACATCGACAGAGCCCAGAAGTGGTCCACCGAGTGGCAGTTGCCCTTCGATGTGAATAAGTGTGTTGTCCTCCACATTGGTGCTCGTAACAATCTATACAACTATACCATGTGTGGTGCCCCTCTGAAGAAAACGGAAGTAGAAAGGCACCTAGGTGTGCTAATCGATAGCAATCTCAAATTTAGAGAACACGCAGCTACTGCAGTATCTAAGGCAACCAGAGTACTGGCAGTTATTCATAGATCGTTCGCCCATATTGACAAGTTCACCCTGCCCATACTTTACACAACGCTTGTTCGTCCTCTACTCGAATACGGGAACTCATCTCGGGGACCATTCAATCGAGCGGATGAGAAGTTAGTATAAAGGGTGCAACATCGGGCAACTCGCATGGTGCGCTCACTTCAAGGCCTTCCCTACAAGGACAGAATGCGGGAACTTAAACTACCATCTCTGTTTTATAGGCGACACCGTGGTGACATGGTACGTGTTTACCAACTTCTTCATGGAGCCATCGATTAGGACCCTGACCTGTTTGGTCACCCGTGGAAGTTGCTGAAGCCAAACGCATTCACAAGAACTAGACAAGCCTGTTTTGGAGTTCGCATCGTAAGTAGCTGGAACTCTTATCAGCATTTGTGGTGGAAACTCCCTCGCTGAATCAGTTTAAGGCCAGATTAGACAATTTCTGGACCCACCTAATGTATGACGCTCCGGACTAACCTAGGAGTACCCTGGTTTGAGTAAACTGCTCATTGACTACACTCAGGTGCAAAACCTGTGAACGACCGAGTAAAGACTTCCTCTAATAGAGCTCGTGAGAGAACGGAGCCAGCAGGCCATCATTGGCCTCCATATTCCGAAATCCCTAGGTAAGGTAAGGCATATCCCAGTGTGCAAAGTATGGCACTTTCAACGAGATTTCGTCGGTGTGAGTGCCCTTGGAGACAGGTGCGAGTGGTGCGAATTTTATTAACCTGGTGCGAATTTGTGGGACTGGTGCGAAGGAGACAACACTGAAAACCAAACAAATAATGGAAGAATGGTTATAACAACACAGGAGGGCGCCTTTTAAAAAATCCTTAACTAATTAACTAATAAGAGAGGTAGCTTTGTATCGTGTGTGTAGGGATGGGTGCGTTTTTCTCCGTGGTTTATTGCGGACTGGTGCGAATTTGTGCGGGAATTTTAGATCGCTGGTGCAACTCGTCTGTTCTGTTGCCATACTTTGCAGACTGGCTAATATCTACTGTTTCACGCTTGCCCGACTGTACAAGGCAGTTGTGCGCCCACTTGTGGAATACCGGTGGGGTCCATTTAACCATGCGGACCAGAAGCAAGTAGAAAAAGTTTGGAGGCGTGCAACCCACTTGGTGCAGTCCCTTTGTCACTTACCTTACCCAGAGAGACTGCAAGCACTAGACCTTCCATCATCCCTGTACTACCGTAGACATAGCGAGGACATGATCAAGCTGTACCAGCTGATGAACAGTAACATGGATCAGGATTTCACACAGTTTGTTGCTCTGGACCTCCACATTCGCACTCAAAGTAATTCTAAGAAGTAGGCTAAACCATCAGCTCAAACAAGGATTCGTCGTTGCACCCTTGAGGTCCGATCTATATCCAATTGGAACTTTCTCCCTGACTCTGTGGTCACAGCACAAACCATTTCCCAATTTAAAAGCGGCTTAGATGAACACTGGGCCCATCTCAGGTACATTTCTCCTGAGAACGAGAGAGTTAAGCACAATCAAAATTGAGCTCGTGGAGAATGGAGCCTGCAGGTCTTGTGCCTCGAAAATCCGTAAGGTAAGGTAAGGTATGTAGGTAACGAAGTAGGGCTGATCCAACAAGGTATCTTGGTTCCAGCACACTTCATTGGGAAGGGGGAGTCAACTGATTAAACCATGTCAACCGATTGAAGGTCATCCCGATGCCCCTGCATGAGAAACTAGTCCCACTGTTACGCTTGGTCCTATGGGTAATCTGAGTAACATTATTGTAATCGTCACTCGCATTTTCTTCTTCCCTGGCGTAACTGCTGGAGCATCGGGAAAATGTCTTTCTCGCTAATAAACTGGGACACGATGTCCCTTTGGTGGACCCAAGCACGGGTATAGCCCTCCCATACCTCTTGCCCGCAGGTCTCTGCCACCGCCTCGATTTCTGTCTTCAGGTATACTATAAGGAACATTTTGATATCAAAGTCAAAGGACGTGATCCAAGGCGCTTCTACTACATCTTGGCACAGATTGGGGAGGCGAATGCGCAGCTGAAAAGATTGGGAACTCAGTGATGTCGTGCATGACGGGTCAGCGCGTGGTACGCTCATTCTGAGTGCGTTCGGCTCTCTCTCTCTCTCTCTTCTCGCTAGCTCAAAGTATGAGGACGGCCAGTTAACTGTGAACCGGATTGTGGGTCCCAGGAAAAACCGTAGGTTTGGAGACAACCGTGCGTCCAAGTAGTGTCAAAAATCAACTTAACAAGCTCGAAGCCAGGGTACGTGCAAAATCCTGTGATCACCTGTGATGTATCCACCGCGGGCCTCAAACGCTTCGTCAGAAACCCCTTCGTGACTTTGTTCTGTGACCACACGCAGTTTTTAGACACACGTGTCTTGACTCGTAACCGAAGCAGTGGCAGAGGCCCGTGAGCAAGAGACACGGGAGGGTTATATCCGTGCCCGGATTCAACACAGGGACATTATGTTCACTAGCAAGAGTAGTTCGGTCGGCAAAGAAGAAAATGATTATAATCATGTTACGCAGATAATCCGTGGGACTGGAGTTAACAATGGGACTGGTCTCGTATGCATGAAGGGCATCCGGATCACCTTTTGGTGGATTGGCATGGCAAGACCAAAGCACCAATTTGTATTGCCCCTGTGTCTTCGCTAAATAAATATATGAAGCAAATGATTTATTTTTTATTAATTCTGTGAATGTCAATTTGGAGGCTGCGGTCCCTAAAATTTTTCTGCCATAGCCGACAGTTTACTTTCGAAAAGAAAAGAAATGACAAGCTTCATATAAGCAGTTGCTTACTTACTTGGGCAAGTAAGCAAAATGATATATAAGCTACTCAATTGAATTTTTAATACATCCGATCTTGCAAGCTCTGTCCTGTGGTGACCATATTTTTCTCCAACACTATTGAAAAATGAAACATTGCATGATTATTAAGGAAGCTGAATGCAAAAATCTCCGGTTTTCCAAAACGCTTGTGCGCTTTGGTCTTCAGCAGAGGCTTAGAGGCTGTCCGAGCGCTGTTCTCGTAGGCTCTAAAACCGTAGCCGGGAGATCCATGAGTGTGGCCCATGGCCCACAGTCCGGTCAGAGCAGAGAGAGCTTCATAGCGTTCATATCGGCTGCAGACTGGTCTGAACGTGGAATCAGAGAGAAAAACGTTCTCATTTGGTGCCTCTGAGATTCGAGTAAGTGTCCCGCAAATTATGCTGTGATGGGCCTCCCGAAAGTTGATATGAGAGATTCCGAATGTGAGCAAAGCGTTGAAGGGTAAGTCCCGTAGGTCAATAAAATCCATGAATTATTTTCATAATAACCAATAACGTACCAGATCTGAACACTTGCCCTTGAGATCAGCGTCTGAGCGTTTGACCAAGGCACGCAGCACCTTGGCTATCCCGGTCTGGCCTTTTTGTGTGCGCTATAGTCATAGCCGAGAAGCACTGGTGGGAGGAGCCGGACTACTGGGCTTACTACAGCAGCAGGGTTTGGAGCGGGGAGGCTTCTCCAAGATGCCTCCAAACCTCTGCTCAAGACCAAAGCGCACTAGTGTTGGTCATCGATGACTCGATATTTTTGTAAATGTGCTGTCAGTGATCGACGAAAAGGAGCTGATAGTTTAAGATAACCGCGACTGCTCCATTTCAGGTACTTGCTTCTACAACGTACCCGTGTAGGCTGCGGACGCGAGACCCTATCGCCCAGTGCGTGCTCCCAGTCATCTTCGCGGCCCAGCAGGCGCCGCCAGCTACTCAAGCATGGACACAACGCCTGTGATGAAACGCGGCCGGTCAAAGCTGTCGCGGACCCGCACAAGCCCTGGAGCCGCCTCCACCCCCGTGACCCCGGCCGGCAGTGAGCGGCGGCCGGCCGATCCGTTTAGCACGCCCCACCGACCACCGCCGCCGTCAGACGCTTGGAACTGGGAGTCGCCGGCCTCGCCATTCAGCCCGCCAGCGCTCTCCCAGGCCTGCGAGATCTACTGGGACGACGAGGTGCCGGGCCGGGCGGCCGAGCTGCTGAAGGCGTCGTCGGGCGGCCCCGGTGACCGAGTGCCGCCGCTGCCGGCCCAGCTGGCTGCATCTCCAGCACCGCTGGTGCCCGCCGCACACCAGCGCACCCGCCGCGCCACGCGGCACAGCCATGTTCAGGTCATGGCTCTACTAGAGAGCGCCCTGTTGAATCAACAGTCGTGCACACAGCCCGGCGGACAGACCGAACAACATGGCGAGTCGCATCCACGCCCCGCTCCGAGCGGAGCTGACGCTGATGGGGGCGACACGCCGGGGCGGAGGGAGCTGCCGTCTCCGACCAGAGAGCGTGTATCAGCGGCGGTGGGGGACTTCATGGAGTCGGACCCCGACCTGGACCGGTCGCTACTCCGCTTCTCACAGATGGTGGAGCCGGCCGAGCGGCGCGAGCTGCAGCCCGCCCCCAGGCACTCCTTCAATGCCTTCGTGATGGACGCCATGCCTGACGAGGAGGACGAGATCTTCAGCCAGATACCTGACGAGGCGCTCGATGGCGAGGAGCTGCACTTGCGTGCGGGCGCGAAGGAGGAGCCGGTAGTGCAGGATTCTTCGAGTGGCGTGAGCTGCGGCTCCAGCTCCTCCGTTAGCGTGTCGCGGTCCGGAGTGAAGCGACGGTCGGATGTGGTCACCAACACGGTGGCGGCCGGCGTGAAGAGGTTGGCGAACGTTGTGAACGCTGCAGCGCAGTCTGCGGACCCACAGCCCTTCCCGCGTGTGACAAACAGTGGCCCTCGGAACGGCATCAGTGCGGAGCCCGGGCAGACGCCGTCTACTAGTGCCTCGAAACAATGCTCTGTCAACTCCAAAAGCTCGACCTATGCGAGGCCCGCGTCTGTTTCAGAAAGAAGCGCACCGCGGCCGCACAACAGAAGCGCAAAGCCAGCGTGCAGCGCTGTGCAGGCCTCTCAGGCGGCGGAGGACCCACTGCGGAAGGCCGAGAACAACCGACGCCGCGCCGAGGCGCTGCGTCGCCTGCGGCAGAACCAGCGCGCGCGCGCCTCCCAGGTGGCCGGCGCTCAGCGGCAGCCTGTCGGTCGGTAGTCGAGCACCCCTACCTGTGTGTATGCTGAGTGTTATTTGTTGCCATATAAACGCAAATATTTCATAGCCAAGTTGGTGTGTGTTGATAGTTCCCGATCGAAACCGTTGCTTAGAAATGTCACGTCTTAATTCTGCGGCGCCTCCCAAGCAACCCTGGTGTTAGGATAGGAATGTACTCAGCAACAGGACTTGGATAGTGTCCTCAGATGTGTAATGCGACTGTGAAATGGGGCCACGCTGTCAGCGACGATAATGAAGCCACGCCTCACGCGACTAAGGATCGGCAAGTGAGAATCATACGTTTATAAATGCAACCGAGAGGACCTATACCGCGTTGTTTATCCCACGAGCATATTCGAACATTCTTTTTTCTTCAATAAGCAAACACAGGTCCAGATTATAACGCTTAATTTGTAATAACACAAAAGTTTCAACCCAATTTGCACCAAGTTTAACATTCCTGACCGCTTCGCCACCTAAAAAATCAATATTGCTTGCCTCTCAAACTTCGCCAGGGACTGGTGTCGACGACCTACGCTTGTGGCCCCAGCGAGGGGGGTGTTGCACATTGTATCAAATCGCTAAAGAAACCGATACAAGGCCAATGCCACCGTCCAAAGGACAAACCAGACGTCAAACACGCTTTACATGGGGCATACGTGGTTCCCCTTTAATTACATCGGCTCACAATCGGGGCATTTCACAACGCGTCACACCCCAGCGGCCCAGACGATTTCCCCACGCTCAAAACAAGAACGTGCTGCTTTATGAAAGACCGGATTTTGCAAAAAAAGGTTCCCTTGGCTTTTCCCCCGGTTCTAGTTCTGCACGATATGCGTGTCCAAGAGGGTTCAAGAGTTTCCGAGCTTCACTCGGCACAAAAAAACCTTCACAAAATCCCAATGCCACCAAAGCATATTATGCTTCGACAAAATACAAATGCACTTCAAAGAATAAGTACAACTGTAGGGCCAGGGAAGTCAGAATTGTACGATATTTATGCAACTTGCCAAATAAAGCCTGAAGAGTGCAAACAACAATTTCGAACGAATGGTAGGTAAACTTCGATCACTTTATTTTTTGCCTGCATTGCCCTAAATGTCTGAAAGATTATTGCTGTGGACAAAATCGTTCGAAAGAAATTAGGAAAGGCAGACCATTAGATGATAAGCGTCGCGGTCCTTGAACATAAACGCAAAATACACTTCCATTGGCCATTGCAAAGGCAATACTAGTCATGCAGCCAAACATAGGGCCCCAAACACTGGTGATTGCGTGAAAACACTGCAGAGTCAGGTTAACGGCGGTTCAGCCGCAAAGCCGGCTCGCATATACAAATATCGTCTTTCGGTTACGCAAGGGATTATCTCGCGCTATCTTTGAAACATGATCATATAAACTCACCATCATTTCCAACAAAGCTCAAACACAAACGCGCAGTAACGTCTCGGCCTGCCAGGACCCTTTGGCGGCAGATCATGTTCCATCAATGTACCCCGCACTCACGGTCACTCTACAACACCCCGCAGCCGGGCGAGTCGGGCCAACGCGTCCGGCTACCTAGCCGCCGGCGAGCGGCCGCCGCTGCTGCTGCCGAGGGCGGCGGGGTGAGGCTCCCGGCAGAGACTGAGCAGCAGGTCGGCGCCCTCCTCCGGCGTCAGGCTACTGTCCGCACACTGCCGGCCGCACAACTCCGGGTCCACGTCCAACACCATGTGGGAGACCTGGCCCGTCCTGGAGACGGCGTAGGAGGGAAACGTCTCCAGCGACGCGTCGGCAGGCGGTGGCAGGAGAACGGCGCCTGGTGGCGGTGGCAGCCTGGAGGCACGACCACGGTTCCTATAGATACGGTTCGGACATGACAGCCAGCTGACTGCCTGATTTGGCAGCACGTTGAGGATAGATATGGTAGTATTTTGAAGGGTTTTGTTCAAGATAACTTTGGTTTTGTTAGCATAAGGTAGAACACAGCGTTTTGATTGGTTGAGCGAAACGTTCGAAACAGAATTCTGAAGGAATTAGCATGAAGTTCATCGTGGACTTTCCTTGTTATAAAAGCGCTTTAGAGACTAAAAACTGCCCCCAGAAGATAGCCTGATCAATTTTACATGCCAAAAATAAAAAATATACCCTTAAGCACCACTTAAATTTTCCCACTGGCCCGTGCCCCAAACCCCTGCAAACAGTCCATTGGAATTACATGTTAAATTTTGCTGCCAAAAACTGTTAGAACCAGAAATGGAACCTTCAAAACCCCCAGAATTCTAGAGAGGTATCTCATGTCCACCCCCTGGGCACGACCGCAGCAGCCGCCGGGTCAGCCGAGCACGCCAGGCACCAGTGAACAGTGTGAGCAGTGCCACGTGGTGGATCGAAAGGTTGAACACAGCCAATTAGAAAATAATGCAGGTGACTGTGAACAGGTTAACAGGGATATTAACGTGGACTGAGGTCCGCTAAAAAAACACGCACATGAAAAAACCGTCTGGTCCCGGCCGTACCTGCCCCCCCACACCCGAGCTCCCGGTCGTACCAGCCCCCTGCACCCGAGCTCCCGGTTGTACCAGCCCCCCTGCACCCGAGCTCCCGGCCGTACCAGCCCTTCTCCCCTACACCCGAGCTCTCGGCCGTACCAGCCCCTCCGACCTGAACCCGAGCTCCCGGCCGTACCAGCCCCTCCCCCTGCACCCGAGCTTCCGGCCGTACCAGCCCCTCCCCCTGCACCAGAGCTCCCAGCAGTACCAGCCCCTCCCCCTCCACCCGAGCTCCCGGCCGTACCAGCCCCTCCCCCTCCACCCGAGCTCCCGGCCGTACCAGCCCCTCCCCCTGCCCCGCTCACCCGAGCTGGTGCGGCAGGAGAGGATCGTCTGAGGCCGTCTCGTGCCCGCTATGACCCGGTACCCGGCGCTGGCGCAGGCTACCCGGCAGGCAGTAGTTGTGTTCGGTGTGGACGCAGCCGCTGGTTTGGATCAGCAGTACCACCGACTGGTCCTCCGCCTGCCGTCACCCGGGGATTGGCACAGTGGCGCCAGCTAGCGGTGATAAAATGAAACTGCAGCTCGTCATAGCTGGGTCGAACCACAGTGAACCAAAGAAAACAACCCACTAAGAAATAACAGCAAGCGATGCATCATATATGACATCCACAACACCGACGCAAGTCATACGTGTCCGGTTTAGACAATGCAAATGAACAGATCTAATCTTAGACCGGGGTACACCAAACTATCACGATTGTAAACACCAAACCTACTTTTCCCAGCCAAACCGTAAATGGCATGTATTGTTGGAATAGGAGGGGAGTTCCGTACCCAGGTCTCGGGCGTCTCGTCGTCGAACAGTACGTCGCAGCGCCCTTCGCGAAGGTTCTTGTACCTCTGGTCTGTCGAAGCAAACGTTTACCAAATAATGCAGTTGAAAACGAAGAAATTTTCATCGACGGCGGAATTTTAAAGGCTACCATCTGGAACTGCTGGAGATGGATTGTGCCGGCGAGGTAAGCCGCGCCGGCGTGGCGTCCTCTAGCAGTGCATCAGAACAATTTACACGAGCCCAGTCACATTACCAGCTCCGCAGCTGTATACTCTTCTGGCAGTTATGACAAGGTCATATGCGTTTCCATGCAGTCCGTAGAAAGCAAACAGTACCTAATGAAATTGAAGAGATCCGCTACGACAATCTCGTTCACAGCAGTGAGCCCTTTACTCAATACATTGCTGGGTTGTATAGATAAGCTCACTGCAGACTAAACTAAAGTAAGCTAACGTGACCGGCAGAAAAACGACAGCACTCGCATTTAGCGCTGCGCCAGTCCCACCTACCCAGAGGGCCCTCGTTGGGTGTGAAAATCCAGCCGCGTAAGCGGCGTCCGCGCGAGCGGCCGCCGGGCACGCGACTATCACACTGGCGGAAGCCGGCCGGCCTCACGCCCAGCTGTGCCTCTGAGCGCCGCCCGTTCTTCACCGTCGGCTCGGGCGGCGGCGGCGGCGGCGGCGGGGATGGAGGGGACAGCTCCGGGGCCTCACCATCCGCCTGGGCCAGCGGATCCGGCGGACCCGGCGACGGCGTCCTCTCTGCCGCAGCACAGGGTAGTCTGCATGGGGAAGCCACTGCCGCAGTACAGGAAAGTAACCACCGCAGCACGGGGTAGTCACTGCCGCAGTACAGGGTAGTCACTGCTGCAACACGGGGTAGTCACTGCTGCAGCACAGGGTAGTCACTGCTGCAACACGGGGTAGTCACTGCTGCAGCACAGGGTGGTCGCTGCTGCAGCACAGGGTAGTCACTGCTGCAGCACAGGGTGGTCGCTGCTGCAGCACAGGGTCACTCATAACCTCCTGATGTGGTGACTCATCGGAAATGCCAAGTTTGTCTAGCTCCTGTTGGAGGGTTTCCGTCGCCCTTTGGTGCTCTCTTAGAACATGGATTTTGTAAGCGAGATCATCCTGGTCAATATCTTCAGGATTCCCGGATCTGTACTCCCGCAAATCATTACACAGCTTTGTGGCTCGAGCACGCATTTGGGTTCTGGTATTTACTTTCGGTTGATCCTCCATGTTAAAAAAAATAGAATGAATGGAATGTACAAACACAGGGAGGCTATCCGGCCCCAGTGGACTATGTTGCGATTGTAAGCTGGTCAGGGAACTGTTTTCGAAAATAGTGGACTGTATCAATTATATGAAGGTTGACTATACATTGTTCGGTCTTTCCATCCCAGACCCTTTTCAATCACCGTCAACAGAGAAAGCAGGAGGATCAATTGGCCGAATCTATTTTTCAATATTTTGGGACTTGATGTCACGAGGGAACCAAATAACACATAAACACAAAGTGTCTATCTAAAACATGGAATGTGACAGTCATGGAAAATCACAGAGATGACATAACAGGTTCCAACGTTGAATACGGTCTACAACCACTCGGCTGGGCTGCACCGGTGAATACTCACGCGTACAGGCCTGCACTGGCCTGCACCAATCCTTAAAGGCCGGCCGCTACGCGCGACCGGCTAATATTCAAAACACTAGCACACACGTTTAAATCCTCACTTAAAGTTACACCGGTGGTGGGGCTCCGAAATGACTTTAGCGTTCGAAATAAATCTAAAAGGTTAGAACTATCGCCAGCGGGATGAACGAACTGGTCAGGCAGGCCAAATTCGCCCACTGAAGATAGTTTTACGTTAAACTCCAATAAGTTCTAATATATAATTAAATAGTGTCTCTGCGCTGGCAAACAGTGCCAAACGCAGAGCCCAGCCCACACCCACCGGCGGAGTCGTCCCAACTGACTTCACAACGAGTCGCAACAATAGCGGCGCGCGTGCCGCCCAGACTTTAATTGCCATCACAACCAGCGAATCGCGCGAACAGAAACTGAAGTAACTCCGAACGCTCTATTATTGAAGTTATACCACGCGAAATAAGGTCGATTTTAGGATTCAATTTCAACTGGGAGTAACTGCTGCAGCATGGGGTAGTCACAGCTGCAGCACGGGGAGTCACAGCTGCAACACGGGAGTCACAGCTGCAACACGGGTAGTCACTGCTGCAGCACATGGTAGTCACTGCTGCAACACGGGGTAGTCACTGCTGCAGCACATGGTAGTCACTGCTGCAGCATGGGGAGTAACTGCTGCAGCACGGGAGTAACTGCTGCAGCACGGGGTAGTCACAGCTGCAGCACGGGAGTAACTGCTGCAGCACGGGGTAGTCACAGCTGCAGCACGGGGAGTAACTGCTGCAGCACGGGGTAGTCACTGCTGCAGCACGGGGAGTAACTGCTGCAGCACGGGAGTAACTGCTGCAGCACGGGTAGTCACAGCTGCAGCACGGGGTAGTCACAGCTGCAGCACGGGGAGTAACTGCTGCAGCACGGGGTAGTCACAGCTGCAGCACGGGGAGTAACTGCTGCAGCACGGGGAGTAACTGCTGCAGCACGGGGTAGTCACAGATGCAGCACGGGGTAGTCACTGCCGCAGCACAGGGTAGTCTGTATGGGGTAGTCACTGCCGCAGTACAGGGAAGTAACCGCCGCAGCAGTTGGATTTGAACGTATGTACTGGACCACACCATTCAGTGTTACACCCATAACAAAACAGAAGGCAATTAAGGAGAAGTCTACAACCGCGTATGAGAAGAGGACATGAACCATAAATAATCAGCAAAATAAGAACAAAGAAAGAGAAACTGCCAATTGGGAGGATCAGGATAACTGCTGACCTGATGCCGTACATTTACCTGCCTGACAACAGCGGGTCGGCAGGGCAGCCAACACCATCCCCTGGGACCTGGTCCCCAGGGTCGCCGGCGAGCAGACGCCACCTCTCCGGCCGAGTGTCGAGAGAGGCGACGGCCGTCCGACAGCGGCAACGCGGCGAGGCATACCCTAGCTCCCCTAGCGGCCGCGGGCACGTCGCTTCCCGCGCTCAATTTCGACTTGCCGGGCAAGCGACAAATCAAAGTTATGAAAACAAATCTATTTTTCCCAGCAAGAGATCCAGCAATAGCGCTACCAGGCTACCGGAAAAAGAAGACATGCATGCCTGGGAAGACACGATGGAACCACACAACGCCACTGATTCAAGAGCCAGCCAGGCAGAGGAAAGGCGGGAGAAGTGACTCGCCTTGGTCACCAGAAGGTCCCTTGGCCACGTGGAAGGCGCCCACCTTTCACCCACTCACTCCACAGAGTCCTCCAGGATCCTGTCCGGCGAATGCAAGGCCCCGCAGGAGTTGTCCATGAGCAGGGTTCGGAGCCGCGGCTACCTGGATCTACGTATATCCGTTTGTCTTATATCCAGTTTTTACATACCAAAGGCCGCCTTTTGGAAACAAAATCTCGCATAGCGGGCCGTTCTTGGTAGGGCCGGAGACAGCTGCCTAGCTGAGAGGCTGTGGCTGCATGGACCTAAATATACCAGCGTTCTCTTCTTAAAGCCTAAAACACACGTTATGCCATCGGTTGGATCCCCGCCACTACCGCCGGCCTAGACGGAGGTGCACCGAAAGAAGCTCAGTTGTCAGACAGAGGCTGTCCAACATCCCCTAGGACGATACGTTGACCAGTTCACCGAGAACCTGTAGACCCGGCACCGAGGACCTGTAGACCCGTTCACCGAGAACCAGTACACCCGGCACCGAGGACCAGTATACCCGGCACCGAGGACCAGTACACCCGGCATCGAGAACCAGTATACCCGGCACAGAGGACCAGTACACCCGGCACCGAGGACCAGTACACCCGGCACCGAGGACCAGTACACCCAGTACCGAGGACTAGTACACCCAGTACCGAGGACCAGTACACCCGGCACCGAGGACCAGTACACCCGGCACCGAGGACCAGTACACCCAGTACCGAGGACCAGTACACCCAGTACCGAGGACCAGTACACCCGGCACCGAGGACCAGTACACCCGGCACCGAGGACCAGTACATCCGGCACCGAGGACCAGTACACCCGGCATCGAGAACCAGTATATCCGGCACAGAGGACCAGTACACCCGGCACCGAGGACCAGTACACCCGGCACAGAGGACCAGTACACCCAGTACCGAGGACCAGTACACCCGGCATCGAGAACCAGTACACCCGGCACAGAGGACCAGTACACCCGGCACCGAGGACCAGTATATCCGGCACAGAGGACCAGTACACCCGGCACCGAGGACCAGTACACCCGGCACAGAGGACCAGTACACCCAGTACCGAGGACCAGTACACCCGGCATCGAGAACCAGTACACCCGGCACCGAGGACCAGTACACCCAGTACCGAGGACCAGTACACCCGGCACCGAGGACCAGTACACCCGGCATCGAGGACCAGTACACCCAGCACCGAGGACCAGTACACCCGGCATCGAGAACCAGTATATCCGGCACAGAGGACCAGTACACCCGGCACCGAGGACCAGTACACCCGGCACCGAGGACTAGTACACCCAGTACCGAGGACCAGTACACCCGGCACAGAGGACCAGTACACCCGGCACCGAGGACCAGTACACCCGGTACCGAGGACCAGTACACCCGGTACCGAGGACCAGTACACCCGGCACCGAGGACCAGTACACCCGGCACCGAGGACCAGTACACCCGGCACCGAGGACCAGTACACCCGGCACCGAGGACCAGTACACCCGGCACCGAGGACCAGTACACCCGGCACCGAGGACCAGTACACCCGGCACCGAGGACCAGTACACCCGGCACCGAGGACCAGTACACCCGGCACCGAGGACCAGTACACCCAGTACCGAGGACCAGTCACCGGCACAGGACCAGTACACCCGGCACCGAGGACCAGTACACCCAGTACCGAGGACCAGTACACCCAGTACCGAGGACCAGTACACCCAGTACCGAGGACCAGTACACCCGGCACCGAGGACCAGTACACCCGGCACCGAGGACCAGTACACCCGGCACCGAGGACCAGTACACCCGGCACCGAGGACCAGTACACCCGGTACCGAGGACCAGTACACCCGGCACCGAGGACCAGTACACCCGGCACCGAGGACCAGTACACCCGGTACCGAGGACCAGTACACCCAGTACCGAGGACCAGTACACCCGGCACCGAGGACCAGTACACCCGGCATCGAGGACCAGTATATCCGGCACAGAGGACCAGTACACCCGGCACCGAGGACCAGTACACCCGGTACCGAGGACCTGTAGACCCGGTACCGAGGACCAGTACACCCGGCACCGAGGACCAGTACACCCAGTTCACCGAGGACCAGTACACCCGGCACCGAGGACCAGTACACCCGGTACCGAGGACCAGTACACCCGGCACCGAGGACCAGTACACCCGGCACCGAGGACCAGTACACCCGGTACCGAGGACCAGTACACCCAGTACCGAGGACCAGTACACCCGGCACCGAGGACCAGTACACCCGGTACCGAGGACCAGTACACCCGGCACCGAGGACCAGTACACCCGGCATCGAGGACCAGTACACCCGGCACCGAGGACCAGTACACCCGGCACCGAGGACCAGTACACCCAGTACCGAGGACTAGTACACCCAGTACCGAGGACCAGTACACCCGGCACCGAGGACCAGTACACCCGGTTACGAGGACCAGTACACCCGGTTACGAGGACCAGTACACCCAGTACCGAGGACCAGTACGCCCGGCACCGAGGACCAGTACACCCGGCACCGAGGACTAGTACACCCAGTACCGAGGACCAGTACACCCGGCACCGAGGACCAGTACACCCGGCACCGAGAAGCAGTACACCCGGCACCGAGGACCAGTACACCCGGTACCGAGGACCTGTAGACCCGGTACCGAGGACCAGTACACCCGGCACCGAGGACCAGTACACCCGGCATCGAGGAGCAGTACACCCGGCACCGAGGACCAGTACACCCGGTACCGAGGACCTGTAGACCCGGTACCGAGGACCAGTACACCCGGCGCCGAGAACCAGTACACCCGGCACCGAGGACCAGTACATCCGGCACCGAGGACCAGTACACCCGGCACCGAGGACCAGTACACCCGGCACCGAGGACCAGTACACCCGGCACCGAGGACCAGTACACCCAGTACCGAGGACCAGTACACCCGGTACCGAGGACCAGTACACCCGGCACCGAGGACCAGTACACCCGGCACCGAGGACCAGTACACCCGGCATCGAGAAGCAGTACACCCGGTACCGAGGACCTGTAGACCCGGTACCGAGGACCAGTACACCCGGCACCGAGGACCAGTACACCCGGCATCGAGAAGCAGTACACCCGGCACCGAGGACCAGTACACCCGGTACCGAGGACCTGTAGACCCGGTACCGAGGACCAGTACACCCGGCACCGAGGACCAGTACACCCGGCACCGAGAACCAGTACACCCGGCACCGAGGACCTGTAGACCCGGTACCGAGGACCAGTACACCCGGCACCGAGAACCAGTACACCCGGTACCGAGGACCAGTACACCCGGTACCGAGGACCAGTATATCCGGCACAGAGGACCAGTACACCCGGCACCGAGGACCAGTACACCCGGCACCGAGGACCAGTATATCCGGCACAGAGGACCAGTACACCCGGCACCGAGGACCAGTACACCCGGCACCGAGGACCAGTACACCCGGCACCGAGAACCAGTACACCCAGTACCGAGGACCAGTACACCCGGCACCGAGGACCAGTTGACCACGCATCGAGGACCAGAAATATCCCTTTACACTGGAGGAGGCGCGAGGAAGCCAGGTGGCGGGGGCCATGAGGGCCGCAGCCAGGTCCCTCCAAAGCCGCAAGGCTACACAGCTCACACTTGCTGGAAGGGCTCATAACAACAACAGACACCCAGGGAATGAATTCTACCGACACGAAAACACCGGTACAGTCTAAGGTCGTCCGATTCTTGAGATATTTTCTCGAACCATTTTTACCAATATGACGCAAATAATATTTTATCTTGTGAATTCGGGGCCTGCAAGATGGTTGAGGGTTTCTCTGCGCTCATATATGACAAAGGCCACAGACCACAGACTGCAATCTGGCAGCCTCAGCCCACCTGAATCGGAAGATGGCCGTGATCCGAACATGGCGGCCGTGGAGTCCCATCTCAGCTGGATGTCGGATTTGGCACTGTGTTTCATGTCCACATCCAATAGTGTCTTCGCTCTTTTCATAAGTCGAGCAGCCTTGGCCCTCGGCTTCGAGGCCATTTTGTGGCTTCCCTTCTGTAGAGTCTGCTGTAGATCAGACTCCGCGCACATTGTAGGAAGAAGACCAAGTCTGTAGCTTGGATTGACCTTCCACACGCAGCCCTTCCCAGCACTTCCCAAAAAGGCCTTCTCCGGTACCGCTGCACAGTCCGTTGGTTGTCTCATCTTGTAGAAAGCTTGGTGAATGGAAAGATTGTGACGCACGGAGTTCTTCCAACCCTTTTCAGCTTTGCTGTAATAGGGAAACTGGGTCTGTATCCAGCTGTAAATCTGTTTCACTGTAAGCGCTTTCTGCTTAGAGTCCTCGATGGCCATTAATATAAGGGTTGCGAAAGAGAAAGGCGGCTTGAGGCGCACGTGACCCTGCCGACGAGAAGACAAGTCAAATTTTCTGTTAGGACTGCAACCGGGCAGCAATGGCTTTTCTTGTTGGCAAGACAACGTTGAAAGTGAGATATTCATAACATATAAGAACGAATGTCAAACTGTCGCAGACAAGAAAGCAGAGCTCGAGCCCCAGAGTAATAAAAACATACGCAAATATTAAGGTCCAAGGCAGTGATAAGACGCGTCTTGAGACCGTCGGGCAACTGTGACTGAGCAGTAGCAATTCCCCCCATAAAAGCGACGAACTTTGTGGCCACTTGCATGCTGCAGTAAAAAGAGATCAATCTATCGCGAAAAAGTCATACGCACCTGCGCACAAAAAAAATAGTCGGAAAATTAAACCCTCCCATACACAAACCTGCGGATCATAGGCAAAGGGGTTCTTCTTCAGACGAGAACGAAGCCGCTTGACTGCAGTTAAGTTCTTCGGCGACTCCAGCGATTCAGTATCGTCCAGCAGTTCTGGCGATTCGTCGCGGTTCGACTTCACGTCCAACATTGCGGGCGGTTCCAACGAGTCCGACGCCATGGTCGATTTCACGGAGCCCAGTGCCATGGTTTGTTCCGTGGAGTCCAGCACCATGTGTGGTTCCGTCGAGCCCAGCACCAGTGTGGTTCCGTGGAGTCCAGCACCACGTGTGGTTCCGTGGAGTCCAGCACCACGTGTGGTTCCGTGGAGCCAGCACCACGTGTGGTTCCGTGGATTCCAGCACCACGTGTGGTTCCGTGGAGCCCACCACCACGTGTGGTTCCGTGGAGCCCAGCACCACGTGTGGTTCCGTGGAGCCCAGCACCACGTGTGGTTCCGTGGAGCCCAGCACCACGTGTGGTTCCGTAGAGCCCGGCACCACGTGTGGTTCCGTGGAGCCCGTCGCCATAGGTGGTTCCTCGCTGGACAGATCCAGCAGCATGCGGAGGGGCCGATGTTTCAGCGGTGGGTTCTCCTCCTCGCAGTCGGGGGAAGGTGATTGTGCAGGCGTTCTGTCCGGAGACAACGCCCCGGCGGGTGCATCTTGAATGTCTGCGGGGGGCATGGTTCATCATACCACGAGGAAAGCATTGCAACGGCATGCTGAACAGCTACGAACGAATCAGATCTCACCCAAGGGCGCAGCAGCTGCTTCGAAGCTCCCATATCACATATTCACGTCCCGCTCAAACCACATCAGAGAACCAAACACGACGTTCAGTGAAGACCTTTCTAACCAATTGGTGTACCCCTAGAACGTCGTGTTGTTGGAGCAATACCTAACTACCCTCGCTCCATGCCAGGCGCGAAGGCTTTATTTATGGAGGCAGCATGTAAAATGCGTAAGAAAAACTCGCAGGAGGACTGGGTACCTGTGGTGCACTGCGAGGTTCAGTATGGAGCTTAATGCCGAAGGACGGACTACTGGCAGTGCGGGGCAGGACAGCAAGGATCGTCGGCCAGTGCGTCAGAGCTAGGCTTCAGGTCGGCGTCCTGTCCGGACATCATAGAGCGATTGTACACCGCAGCTACGTTTGTTTGCGATTTAAATCTTGAGACGCGAGGCGAATGCAAGTGAATGGCGGTCTGCACTCCGTGGAAATTACTCGGTTTACGATTTTGGAAATGTTGACACATTCATATACAACATGAGCGAAAAAAACGTTTACGTTTTTTACGGCTGATAAACATATGTACTAAAATACCCAGTGCTCAGAACACAAAATATTACAACCGAATGGAGATGGATAATTTGCATCTACTCCAGAGAACCTAGGACTGATATAGAAAAATGGTCATAGAAGTCAAGGCGCTTTAAAACCCAGCCAATTTCACTGAGAGTTACACCAGCAGAACTCAAAATCAACAGCACATTACGCCGACATGACCTTTCCAGGCATTCTCATCCGTTAAAGCTGATGCAGCTGGGCAGTTACCTCTGAGTAGGTTGTTGTTCTGAAGCCAGGAGAGCGGCGTGAGGTCTTGGTCCACCTCCATCTGGTGGAGGGCCGGAGAAGGCCGCGGCACAGGCATCTCCTGCAACACATCCCCACGCCAAACGACAGTCACCGAAACGTCCTGCATAGCTGAACCGGGACAACTTTTTCTTGAAAGCTCCGCCATCCCATTTTAAAAAGCAGGCAGGCGTGCCCCCATCGCTATTCCAACGACAACAGCACACTTACGTTAACACCAGAAACATTGAATTAAACCAGTTGCGGCCCCCCTGTTAGGAAATGAAGCAAACCATTAAATTGTATATGCTGTGTTACTTTTTTAAGCAATTTTTATAAAATATTGCTTAAAGAAGGCTTCGGTAAAAATGTTACAGAAGCCTCGACCGTTAACCCAATATTAATAAACCGTTAACCGTTACCGTTAACCCACTTTTGACAACAGCTACAGGATACACGACATATTCATGGATTTTGAATTCATGCAGCTAGAGCATACCGAAAAACCTCTGATTTACTTTGCCTTAAAATTCACCAGTTACGGGCGACAGCGGTTCATGAGCGTGCTACTTTTTGAGCGCACTGCTTTCCCGTCTCCTGTCCCTTTCCTCCCTCCGAGCCCAGCAGCCGCGCGCAGCTGTTGGTTGGAAACTGCGGCCGGTGCAGGGCCAGTGGGGACGGAATCTGCCCTTCACACATCCGATCTCTCCGTACATGCTGGGTTCTAGGGAGAATGAAAAGCTAAATCGGAGGTTTGTCGGAGGCTTTTAGCACCTGGCCACCTCAGCTAACACCCCACTGCAAAGATGCCACATTCCCTCTAACAAAGGTCATGGGCGATAGAACATGCGGTGTCAAAAGACCCACTCAGTTGATTGGCCAAAATCCAACCGCTACTCACACATATCGCGTGTTTTGTGCGTCTTGTATATTGATAACCATTTGCCCCCAGAATATATTTCTCAATTAGGCCAAACCTGGTTAGCATGGATGAGACGCCAACCTAAGACCGATGGAGCTCACAAGCCTTATCCACTATAGTGCCTCTGTAGGAGGCGATCCATGGGGCTATTCGAACGTCCTCGATTAAAAAGGTAGAGATGGGGGCTGATAGATTAATTGGCCAAAATAATCCAAGTAGATGACTTCTAAAAACCTAATTAATTATCCATTGCATTACAATTCAGGTTGCATTTGACATTCATTACCCCATTTGACAATATTCACCACAAAGCACCACACTAGCTGCTCACACACACATTCCTACCGGGGGTTTGTTGAGCAGAGGACCCAGGCCGCCGGTGATGCAGCTGACGGTGAAAAGCGGCGCCTCCGAGCTCGTCTCCACCGGCCTCCACGTCCTCTCCAGCGGCGCCGCCGAGATCGCCTCCTTCGGTCCCACCCTTACTCTGCAGCGGGACCGCCTCCCTCCTAACCCCACCCGGCGCACGCTTTCTGGCTGGAGCACGCTTGGTCTGACCGCCGCGCTTGACCACGCCCTTTTGCTGATCCCTGCGACTCAGCTCCTGTTGCTCCTGCTTTCTTTTCGCGAGGGAACCCCCACTAATTCTGACCACGTGAACCGCTGCTGTGGCGTTCTCCGCTCCTGGTCCCACCCATTTTTCAGGGACCAGTGTTTTTCCCCGTTTCTCCCGGCGTTTGACCCGTTGTTGGTTGTTGTTTTTAGTTCCGCTCGGTTTGGCGACTGGCGTTGTATCCCGTTCCTCCTGGATGTTGCGCTGCTGTTGGTCTTCGTCCGCCGCGTCCCAGGTGTCAGGTTCGATCTTGATTAGCAGATCGTCTTGCTGCAGCGGCAGGTCAACCGCAGCGGGAGATACCGCAGTCCTGCAACGAGAAAATGGGGTCAGCACACACGGCCCAAACATGAAACCCTTCTTGGCAGATCGCGGTTTCACAGCTTCAACAGACAACAGATTCACCATTCAACACGACATATTCCCGACTCACTTCCTGGCAGATTCCGAACTCAAGAAATGGTCACAAAAGCAGTAGTTACGGTATACAGATGGCACACACAAACACAACCACGAATCGGAGGAAGTGACCGGAGCACACTTCACACTGCCTCCCCCGCCTGCATCCAACCCTTCTCTCCGCCCGAGCCGCAAACATCGGCATCGTTTTGCCCACACCGTCTCCATGGCAACGCCGACGAATCGACACGCTGGTGGTACGCGTCCGCAGCGAGACGGCATTGCTACGGCGGCACGGCCGTAGCCTGGCCGTGGCGATGCGCTTTGTCTGCGGACGGGTGGTACGGCCGATCCAGAGCAGTGAATGAACCGCCCATGTCGCTATCAATTATCCACGGAAGCTACGGACAGTGCGCCGGATCTAAACGGATTCGGTTCCGGTGTTGACGGCCGCGGTAATAAATGTGGTGTTTTATAGCGAGTCTGGCGCAAGCATGACTTAATATTTCAATTATTCAGTTGCTTACTCTAAACCTATCTTTTTCCTTTTTCCCCAACCCTCTCCCCAAATAATGTTATCGCTCTTAATAACGTACAGACATAAAACGTGATGACACATGAAACAAGCGGGGAAGCCAGGAAACTTTACCGGGTCAAGACGGAGACGGGAAACTAAAGGGGCAGCAGGGACGGAGAAACACGTAATCTCGGACTTACCATCGGAAGAGGGCCGTAAAATAGCCGCAGAGGCCTTTACCTGCACCCTATTAGAGAAGCGTACATAACTCCTCACTGGCGCACTGGAGAAAGTGAAACCCGAACCATTTTCCAACAAATTGGGGATAGGTTAAAGGGAATGTGGCACCTTTATAACGTTATTTTAACTGAGATAGCCAAGTTGTAAGGTATACCGCAAAACCCGGTACTGAATGAATCATTTGTCTTGAAACTAAAGGTGTCCGTGGAGAAAAGCTAACAACCTACCTGAAACCTACCCCACACGTACCCAAGCCGGGAGGTCTCAGTTGTCAGCTGTTGGTGTGACGACAGCGCTAACGTCACGGTGAGTAATCAGCCAATTGAAGCCCTTGAATATGGTAGTAGTTGCCAGATCATGACGTCATCTACAGGAAGAGGATTATTGTTCACCCTAGAGGAACATTTTACAAATCATAATATTGAGCTCATTGTACATTTTTTCAGAGAAATCATGGACGTTTCCATGATTTTCGGCTAAAAATACCCCTATTTACACTAAATTTCTGGATTCGACCAAGATGCCACATTTCCTTTAATGACACCACTTTTCTTTCGAAGCCTAGCTTGCGTGCAATACGGGGCACTCCCAGCACCTTCAGCAGCAGCGGCCAGACTTTTCTAACGTTAACAATTACAAGCCCGGCTTTTCATAGTACCTGCTGAGTTTAAGCGCTGCATAAATTAAAATTTTTGACAGGATTACTCCTAAATGCCGTAGGCAACCATACTGTTCCACCCAGGATGTCATTTACCGAAATAAAACACAGCGTAGCAGCAAACATAGTGTGGCAAATTATCCCAGTTGCTAAGCTATAATAGTGGTGAATCCAGGAGGCCACAGCAGCCCGGTCTATTCCCCTCGAAACCACCCAGCTGGTTCAAATTTTTGACACTATTTTTCGTTATTTTGGCCGTTTGTCCGCTCTGCAAAAAGAAACTAACCGACCAGGATCAGCTATTAAGCTAAGAAACTAACCGACCAGGATCAGTTATTACGCTACAGCGCATCGCGAATAAAAGTGACATAACGGAGGAATTTTTCACGCCTACATTCCACTCAAGGAGCGCTTACCTCAACATGGTCAGACAGCCTTCGCAACTCATTTAATACCCGACCCGGTGGGCCTCCGAGCCACCTTCGCCCTAGTGGGGGAAGGGGGGCTCAAACATCCCCTCAATCTCGGCTCCTATGCTGGAGGCCGAAAAACGCAAAAACTGGTGGATAGCTCATAGCAATTCATGAAGAAACTATATCGGTCACTTTTTGGCGCAGGCCAATATTGAGGTCATGCCAGGGCAAATAAGTTGACAGCTTAGAGAAGAGCTTCTGGGCTCTAGCATCTGATAAAGATGAGTCAGAAACAACTTCTGGGCTCCGCTGACCAAGCAGCACCCTTGTTATTGGGAGCACGGGCTTGATCTGCCTTTGGAATAGATCCACCGGTCCGCTGGCACCACCCGAGGGCACGGCCCCGCCGCGTGTCACCGGAGCAGTCCTCTGTTCCGGCGGGCCCGAGGAATCAGGGATTGCCCCACTGCCTGGTACAGTGGGGTGTGTGATATGGAGCGTGCAGACTTAACAGTCCCGCAAGGGTGCAGATAAGCGTAAGCCCCGCTGCCGTGTACATAGAGTGTGTCTGCGTGTGTGTGGTGCAAATGTGTAAAAAAGCTTTCAGGCTCCATTCGCTTTCTCTCGTTATTGCGAATCGAATTATGTTTGATATGACTATACAAGGTCAAAACATAAAAATGACCTAAGGTCAGGTCAAGGTCATTATTTAACCTTACATAGTCATTATGCTATCAATCGACTCACAATAATAATCTAAACGTAATCGTATCAAAATAAACCTCTGTCATCATTTTCTGCTAAGTTATTGATGGAAGTCTGAAAACCTGCTAAAGCAGTCCAGATGACCTCTGATGATAATGATTTGGGCTTAAGGGCGCGCCAACCCTAAAGGTCATATAGCGCCCATGTCACTGCCAGTAAAACACAACGTAAAATATACATCCGCTGAACACTCCCTTGTTACCCTTATTCCTTGCAGTTAGTTGTGTCTGTAATCAAAATAGTAAAAAGAAGGTTCACATCAGTCCAATCGGTCCTCAGAGAGTGGTAACAAAAGGGGAATTTCAAAAGCTTAACCAACACAGTTCGTAGAAAAAAACTCACATTCACATTGTCACTCCCTATCAAAGCACAAGTCCTCAGCCCGGGTCAAATACAATCACGAAATCGGCTGCTCTTAGATAATCTAGCACTTTCTCAATCATGTCCGAGTCCGGGCCAATCAGATGAGACAGTGTGAGAAGACGTGACCCGAAATGTGAAAGCCTGAGATTATCATACTCCGGACAAGACACCAGGACGTGCCACACCGACAAGGGGCTCGCGCATCGCCGACAGTAAGGCCTGGGTTCGCCACATAGCAGGTATCGGTGAGTGGCCAGACAATGGCCAGTTCGCAAACGGCAGAGAGCCACCTCCTCACGGCGATGGGAGCGCATAGAGGACAGCCACTCACCAATGTTGGGTTTTATTACCCTGAGCTTGTTATTTGTTTGCTCCTGCCATTCCTGTTGCCATACATTGCGAAGGTGACCAGATATAAGTGGGAAAAGATCTCGAGCAGGAATCGACTGTCTTCTTCTACAGTGTCTCTGAGCAGCTCGCCGGGCTGCAGCATCAGCCGCTTCATTCAGTCGGATACCGACATGACTCGGCACCCAACAGAGGGTTATATCCTTACCCTGTTCGGCGAGTCGAGCTAGGTGGAGAACAATCTTTAATACGAGCCAGTCACTTGGATTAAAAGGACTCAAAGCCTGGACACTACTAAGACTGTCGGTGAAAATTACATTTCTGGTGTCGTCACTGACTTCTATGAAACAGAGAGCTTTGTCTAATGCAGTAAGTTCCGAGGTAAAGACAGATGAAAAAGGTGACAGTGAGAAATTTCTAGTCACTGAGTCAGTCACAAAAGCACATTCCACGCCGAACTCAGTTTTTGATCCATCGGTGAAAAACTGGACATAATCTGCATATTTTGCGATGTGTTCGAGGGCTAAATATTTAAGTTCCAGAGGAGCCGTGTCCGATTTGGTCCTGCCAGCAAGAGTCGTGTCAGCCTTTGGTGGTATTAGTTCCCATGGTGGGATATCCGAGAGCTCGCTGCGACTTATGATACGGCGTTGGATACCACATTCGCCCGAGAGGCGATGCACACGCACACCTAGGGGAAGTCCCCTTTCGCTGTTCACAAACAAACGCAGCATGTCACGCGAGAAAACGGCGTTGTACGTGGGATGGGGCGGAGACTGGGCCAGTTTGTACGCATAGCGCTGTCCCAGCATGCGTCGTCTCATTGAGAGGGGTGGTTCGTTAGCCTCCACCAGCAGGCTGGCGCGTGGTGTGGTCCTAAATGCTCCTGTAGCTACTCTGAGTGCGCTATGATGGATCGTATCCAGACACCGTTTGGCTGATTTCGATGCAGAGTCGTAGACGAAACAGGCGTAGTCCATCTTGGAACGGACAAGGGACCGATATAAAGTGAGAAGTGTTTTCCTGTCAGCTCCGTACGATAGACGAGATGCACATTTTAGGACATTTAAGGATTCGAAACACTTGTCACGGACATTCCTAATGTGTGTGCTGTAAGTTAGTCGTTTATCAAATGTCACCCCGAGAAATTTTGCCGTCGGTTGAAAAGGGATAGTTTTGCCGCGCAACGATACCGTTGGTTCCGGACAGGCCCTGCGCCTGCGACAAAAATGGACACCCGCGGTTTTTTCAGCCGAAAAGTATAGCCCGTTTTTTTACTCCAGCTATCCAGACAATTAACGGCCAGCTGGAGCTGACGGGAAAGTGCCGGCGTTGTTGAAGCCTTTGCCCATACTGCGATGTCGTCCACGAAAATGGATGCCTGAATGGAAGGTGGGAGTGAATGTGTGACGTCATTTATGGCCAGAGCGAAGAGGCAGATACTAGAGACGCTCCCCCTGCGGAATGCCTTCTTCTTGGTAAAGGTGTTTGAGTATGTACCACCTACTCTGACACGGAACGTCCTATCAGTCAAAAAATTTTTCATAAAGAACCCCATCTGACCTCTGATACCACACTTATGCAACTTTAAAATGATACCATGTCGCCACGCTGTATCATAAGCGGCAATGGCGTCAAAGAAGACGGCTCCCAGGTGACGCCTCTCTTTAAATGCAATTCGCACTGAGGTGTCAAGTGATACCAAGTGGTCCACCGTACTGCGGCCTCTACGAAACCCACACTGGTTGTTATTGATGATGCCCGGCTTTCCAAATACCAAACGAGTCTTACATTCACCATTTTTTCGAACAACTCGCACATGGGGAATTCCACCATAAGACGACCAAAAAAATCATGAATCTACACCCGACCATTTTTGTTTTCTTTCAAATCTGGGTCACTAGGGGTTTCGAGGGCGCTGAATTGATTGGAACCCTCGAAAAAATTCCCAAAAATATTTCTTCGGAGATATGGCCCCAGGCAATTTTCGAAGTTGGTGTTGCAAGTGTTTTTTAACGGCTCATAGTTTCAACGTTTTGGCAGTGATTTTCATAAATATTTTTTTTTGTGTTTTATAATAGGTGAAACAACATCTTGGCTATTTTGGATTTTCCAATTTCAAAAATAATGGTTACATAATTTCTTGACAAAATTTTTCAACGATGACCTTGACCCAAAGTTATTTGAAATTCGTATTTTAGTCTGAAAGCGATTTGAAATACATTCAAACTCTTTTAAATGAAATAATAAAAAAATTGGGTATCGAGTTGCATATATTTTTCTAGCTTACAAAAGCAGACACCAGGTGGCAAAAGAAAGTCATTCTCGCCGTAACACACTATACAATTTGGCTAGAGCCTTGCAAACAAAACTAATCTGCCTTTTGCTACTGGCGGCTTGTTTTGTGACCTTTTGTGATGTCAGGTCATGTCAGGTCACCTAGGGTAAGGCTTTCCGGAAGGTAGTGAACAGCAGTATTTGTATAGACGGTGGGAGTCTAGGCGACCTTCAAAGGTGTGAGAGTAGTCCACAAAGACGACCAAATAATGATATAATTAACTGCATAATTGTCCCATTGACAGGGGAGTCGTTTTGAGAAAAAACAGCAAGCACACCTGGAAAATCTGACTAGCTAACGCTCTGTCTTTCAATAATTTTTCGGGCTTACTGACGCACCAACTTCCAGGCATATGGCGTCGGCAACTCTTGGACTATTGGAAAGGTTTCCAAGTCAAACTGTTCCTTGGACCAGCCGCGTGTTAAGGGCTAGCAGTACGCCATCGCAGTCTGGGTGCTCTTGTGCTAGGCGAAGGGGGACATTGTTATTGTGCTATTCCTCACGTCTGGCGCGCGCTGGTCACGCAGAGCAAACAACGCCGAAGGGGCTCTCCCCCTCTCCATACTGGAGAAGGACGGGACACCTGGGAGCGAAAAACATGAGCGACGTCAGTCGTGAACCCTTGATTGGAGTGGAAACACTTGGGCATTGCGCGTGCTGGTATTAGGCTACGCTAGTGATATAGAAAGCTCATAATGCCATTTAATTTCTGCTGTGACCCATATAGTCGACACAAGAGGCAAATTTCGAAAAATGTGCGATTGCCGAAGGCAGAATTAGTCGAAGCCGTCAACGATCACCGCCTTACCAGCAGTGATTATCTGTGTGACAACTGCCGCAAAAAGCTGACAAAAAATCCAAAAAAGTCTACCGAGAGAGGAAACCAGCTCAAGTTTGAGCGAAAGTGTACCGATTGAGGGACCGGTTACATCTGCATCTGAATCTACCGGCTCATCACTTGCGGATCCAGATGTTAGCCACCAACGAATCAGTGAACTTCTTCCCAGCCTTGATGTGTCACCTCTGGTTGGAAAAAGTAAGTACTATCTCTCCTTTTGTTTTTATTTTGTTTTATTAGGAACACTTCCAACAACTGTTCCTGCCCAATAACAGGGAGGATTGGTGTGGGTGTAGGAAGTCAATGTCGTCATATATTGTTTTGATTGCATGGGCTTATAAAAAGCTTAATTTTCACGTTGATACCGATGCTTGGTCTTGGAATATTCTAGTACTATTCTATGATTTTATGCAGTCATGTCAGCATGCCCACTGAGTTTCCTTTCCTACATTTATGCGGTTAAATTAACTAACACTAGGACCAGTTCCGCGCTTGTTCATATCGGGTCATAGAACCTAACAATGTATCATTTTCGCAGGGGGTTGAAGCCCAGTACACGGCGATACGCG